>VSDK01018228.1:120371-155578 GCA_009767595.1 Symbiodinium kawagutii
TTCTGACATATCTTCTGACATTCTCTCTGACATTCTTTCTGGCATATCTTTTGACATTCTTTCTGACATTTCTTCTGACATTCTTTCTGACGTTCTTTCCTCGCGGTTGAAGTCCGGCATCGACCACTGGGCGTGGATGCTCGTAGTTGAGGTCCGGCAGCGACCACTGGGCGTGGACGGTCGTGGTTGGGGTCCGGCAGCGACCACTGCGCGTGGACGGTCGTGGTTGAGGTCCGGAAGCGACCACTAGGCATAGATGCTCGTGGTTGAGGTCCGGCAGCGACCACTAGGCGTGGATGCTCGTGGTGGAGGAGGATGAGGATGAGGCGGCCGAGGAGGAGGAGGAGGAGGTGGAGGAGGAGGAGGAGAAGGAATCAACTGTGATAAAATCTAACAACCCTCACCTGACAGGTGGGGAAAAAATACTGATTCACCGTTTAACCATTAGAATGTTTGGTGCAGGTACAAATTTGGGAAACATTGGTGTGAGTTAAACGCAATGATCAACCAAACTTGCACCAATGTTTCCACATATGCACACAGACTAATGCGCATGTCACAGCACCTGAAGAACCACCAGTTGACAAGCCATGCAGTCCAAACACAAAAATGTCATGGATCATCCACACACTTATTCACCGAAATCCTTCGGTCAGGCACAGGTTCACTACCTAAACCAGAAAAGAAACAAGTCGTGATGCTTCTGCACAGTCGAAGTCTACATCTGGGGTCAGTTGGCTTCATCTCCATGTCTGAATGTGTTGCCTTTGGCTTTCGGTGATGTCATTGGTTTTCATCTCTCAGAAATTTACTTTGATGAATATTTCTTTGATGTCCCCTGGTCCGTCTTGGTGCTGTTTGTTCAGTTTGCTTGTTTGTTGGCATGAACCGCTTTTTCTATATCTGTTTACTTATTTCCTTATCTATTTGTCTATTTATCTCAATATGCATCTTTCTTGCCTGAAGATTATAAATACATCCCATCCCAACCCCGATATGGCAATGCAAACTCATCCTTTCCAAGGCACAAACGCTCCAACATGAGGCATCCCAAGCCGGATCCAGTGCCACCACCGCAAGCGTTGTACACGCAGAAGCCTTGCAAACCTGGAAGATTGAGATTTGGGGTCAGTCAGGGCGTAGTTAATGCTTCTTTAATGGGTAAGCTAAGTGATTTGTGCATGGTTAGTTGAGGTTCAGTCAGGGGTTAGATGGTGGTTATTCCATGAGTAAGCTTGGTCAGCTAGAATAAAATATGCGTTCTAGTCTAAACGGGCCTGTTTGAAGCATGGAAGTCATCCAAAATTGATCGTTATAAACCAGGTATTGAAGGGAAACTCTGCAAAGACAAAGTGAGTGGTTCACAAGGACTCATCAATTCATTATTCATGGTTACAAAGCATCCGGGGGATAGTCATCCCACAGGAAACAAGCCAATCTGCTGATAACAACAGCTTTCCCTGACAACCTGTAGAAATGATCCCCTTGGACTTTGTGAGAAACCAAGGGAAAACCCTTGTTGAGGATATTTGAAAACCAACAATATCACCAACAACGATTAGAATTGACAACACGGTGGCTTTTCAAAATAGGAGACCCCTGAATCATCCAATACGAACCATTTATAGCCAAATAGCAATAAACTATCCATTGTTGGGGTGCCCCTATTTTGAGAAACCAATATACCACCCACTCTGTGATAAGAGATGATTCACCCATCAATTGTTGGGGATCTCTGATGTTGACCCTGTTGGGGCAGGTCAGCCTTAACTATCCAAAATCAATATCAAAATTGATCGCATAACCCCGCCTTTTTTTTGGATGTTTCTTTGGAGGCATGGTGTTTTGACATAGCATCTTGGCGCAGAAAATGAAACCAAACCAGATTGAATCTTGATCACCCGAATCAAAACAAGTAAATGGCTCGATTGTGTTCACTCCTAATGTTTGATAGTGGTTAATTGATGGTTGTTCGGAGACAGTGGCCGTTCAAACAAGCAACCTGGCCACATCCACAACAAACAAATCTATGTGTTTTGATTCATGGCGCGGTGCCACTTTGGAACCGCAGAATCTGCAAACTCCATGATTTAAACTTCAAATGACACGTAGGCGTAACATCGACAGACTAGCCATCTATGAAGTATAGCCTGCTTCGTTGATCGCCACATTCCCGTTTGACAGGTACTCAGTGCTTGTGTTGTGTTCATCGTTTGTAAACCAGGCAGTCACTTTGTGGCAATTGACACCCATCATCGGGTTGGTTGAAGGATGTGCATTCGTTGAACTTAGTTTCCTTCGATTTCAGTTTTCTAAGCGCATGCAAGTGGCCGGTGCAATTGTCGGCCAACTTACGGATGCGATCAAGGACCAGATCGACAATCTCCTTACCAATGGTGTAATGCCCTCGTGCGAAGTTGTTCGCGGCATCTTCTTTTCCACTGATCAATTGCTCAGGATGGAAGAGCTGTCGATAAGTGCCAGTGCGAACCTCGTCCACCACCTGATGCCGCCAACTGGGATAAGGCGGCAAACTCACTTTGCGAACCCAATGCTGCTGCCACTGTCGGTAGTTTGGAGCAGGATGTGACTGACCCCCAGAAGTTTGTCTCGATACCCTCCAAATCCTGGGTTGACACCTTAGGATCTTAACCTTATCTTTGCCCATCTCTGTAAAAATACCTGGGTTCGCCTGGGCTTAGTCATGATAAAATAAATTCCACAGATGATGCGAGCCACATAGAACACCCACAAATGGGATCATACAAAATAAGTTCTTGCACCTTTTGACATTTGACAAAACATGTGCCTTGAGCCAAGGATCTGTTGGTTCCAAATCTACCATGACGCATCTCGGTACGTGCTTGCCAGCGCCTGTCTCAGAGAAGAACCTTGGGTGCCGCTCCAGTTCAGAGGTGCCGTGCGTAACAAGGATAAACAGGAATGAACTGCGCCATATCCAGAGATCTGTGACAGATCCGTATCACTATTGGCTCTTATCCCCTGTCAACCAGGATCCTTTAACCATATGCTGAACATGAAACAACTGAAACAACCACAACTTCGCTCAAAATTATTGCTCAGATGATAACAACCCTCATTGCAACATAGCTACCCTCTGAAGTGAAAGCTGTTCCAAGATGATCGGTGGAGACGTTGTAATCATCGCAATAGTCACTACTGAAGATAAGTCCTGCATCCTGTTGTGTTGGGCTAGGAATGGCGGGGAACAAAAGTGAGAAGAAGAAGTGAAGGAAACGAAAGAATGACAGAGCTTAAGAACCACCAATCCTTAAGGAACCAGCTTACGTGGCTTAAGTGGCTTAAGAACCAGAGGGCTTCATGAAAACCTCCATACTTCAGAACCGCCTGTTCCGCCACCCTTCAGGTGGGAAAATCGCTGGAAGGGATCCTTGTGGAGGTGCTGCAGGTCTGTACAAGGTGGGGCCCCCTAGTTATCAGTTGATTCATAAGCTGTTTCAATATCTAACCATAGGTATGTCTACCATAACTGGTAGTTGCCGGAGTCATAACCTAACTTAGCTAGATGGGGATCCCCACCTTGCAAGAGGATTTATGGGTAGAACCGATTGAATCGCTTCACCAATGCAAGAGCTGATCCCACTGCAGGTAGACATGAAATGCGAAAAGCATGGGTGGAGCAGTGGAGAACAAGAGCGGCCATCACCTTATGATTCGGTTGCTTCCGAAACGATTCCAATGATGGCCTAGGGCAATCCCTCCAAAACTGGGTGTATGAACAAAAAAACTCACTAAAAGGATCTATAGTTTTTTTCACATCGGCTCAACTGCTACTCCTAGAAGATATCCAATGCTAAGTTCTGGGACTTCAATGACAGAGCCAACTGAGAAGCAGACTGTGGTAACCCACAAAATATGCTTGTCGGTTGAGAGATTAAAACGGATTTCCCAAGATTCATGTTTCACTTCTGCACACGAGCTCTAATTTGGATCTTTGGATTTTCTATCGGCCAACTGCCCAGGGCGGACTTGAACACCCATCAAGCTATTTCTCGGCCTCAAGATTTGCTCCCAGCAGCGTGTTGAAGGCATCATCTCCGCCGCCAATAGTCTTATCGGAAGGCATCTGACCATCTGGTTGGATACCGTGTTCCAAGCAGAACAGCTCCCAGCAAGCATTGCCGATCTGAACGCCTGACAGGTGAATTTGGATGACCATCCAACGGCCAAGATTCCTGTTGCAATACTTGCTCAGGGCAGAACAAACGACTTTTCATTTTACCACCTGGAGAATGACCTCCAAATAAAATGCTGGTGTATTAAGAGCAGGATCTCAGGGGTAAAGTTGAGCAGTGCCGCCGATAGTTGTCAATAGTGACCTTCCTTCGGCCACAAAGTTGTAACATGCATAACCACAGCCAACTGCGCTTCACAATGGCTACAAATGGTTTACAGTGACCTATGACTAAGTGCTGAAACGTTGTTACTGTTTTGACGACTTCACAACGAATTAATCCGCTCAACAATTCGCTGGTTTCGCTGGCTTAGTGAGAACGGAACCTCAACTGATGCCGCACCTTTGTAGTGTTGATACCACCAATCTTCGTCATAGGCATTTTCAAAGTCCGACGCTTCCCTACTGTTACATAAAGGGTTGAAGCAACTGCAACAGCGGAAGAAACAGTGAACAGCCATCACCAAGCACCATCATAAACTCCGGTATCTCCTAGATAGAGCTATCGTACAAGGGAACACATAAATGAAGTGGTTAAGGATAATGCTGTCAAGCCTCAAGTCCGCAGTATTGATCAAGTCCATTGATGAACCAGAAGTGATTGCCCATCAGTCAACCATTGCTGAACGATTACTTCACCATTTACCACTAGGTATCCATTGGCCGGAAAAACTTGCACCAGCTCCTACAGCCAGAAATACACGATTGTGAGTATGAGATAGGACGATGGGACTGCTAATCGTTGTGATTATGACGAGTTGTTGAAGTATCGTTACGGTCATAATGAAACAAGTTAATTGCAAAATATCATGGTGTTTGTGATGATGATGATGATGATGATGATGATGATGATGATGATGATGATGATGATGATGATGATGATGATGATGATGATGTCCAAGTAGCTGATCATGACTTCTATCGTTCTAGTCAAAACTCTGTTGCAATGGGTCGATATTGTCATGTGAACTGCGAACGTATACAGCTTGCATGTATTCTACATATATACAGAATCCACGTTTATAAATTGTCCAGCATGAACCTCTGCGGAGAATGTGTGTAGCTCAGATTCCTCCACCGGGTGGCCACACCTCCCTGGCCGATATGGATGCAAATAGCCTCACGCATGACGTCGAAAGAAAGGCTTTGAAACGAGCGGAAGTTTGTGTCAAAAGCACACCGTGTGATGTGGCAGCCTCGGACACGACTCCTGAGCCCAAATACCACGCACCAAGTTTGCAGCTGCAGAGCAATACATCCGATGTGGTCCGCAGGCCCCTCAAAAGTCAAGGAACATGGGTGGGTTGACCTCAACTCATTGATGGCAACCCTTTCCCAACACACAACATACAACAGGTCTTGGAACGACAACTTGGGTGGCCAAACACTGCCGAGCAAAATTAGTTGAGCCAATGGAATTTGGAGTCGTTCCCGTCATCATCACAGTGCTTCCAAGTTCCAAGCCTTGATCAACCTGCGGTCAACCTGCTGATCAACAAACCCCATCGAGGGAACCACATCTCCAGCCGAGCAATTTATAGATTTCAACTGCCGTGTTGAAGCCATGAACCATGGTAACATGACGATCAATCGGTTGCTGTGGGTCAGTGCCCTGTATGTAACTAGTCTACCTGTTGGGATGTTCATCTACACCCTTTCTGGATTTTTTCCGTGCGAAGCCGTTGACCCATGAAAATCCTCGGTCTCTCCTGATCGATTCGGTGCGATAAAGGCCCAAAGCCGGTGCCGGACTGAGCAGGGTTGGACCTCAGTGTTCAGTGATGGCTACAAGGCCCGTAGGAGATGCAGGGTTGGTGATTCATAGTGGTTAGGTGATGGTGTGGTGAACCACTATGGTTGATCAATGGTTGATAAACGTTGATGATCGTTAGATTCATACTTGATGGTTGATTGATGGTTGTTGATGATCAATCTTGATTGATCATAATGATTGATCGCCAATGGATGAATGGCTAATGGATGGTTATTAACAATTGTAATGATGCATTGATCATCCTCGATAGAGGTTGATGACGATCAATACTGAAAATTGCTCATAAACAATGGTTGACGATGGTTTATGAATACTGTTGAGTTGATCGTTCTATCCTAGTCAATATGAATGATTCTTACAATGGTCTAGTGCAAAATAGTTGAGAACAGCCAAGAATGGTCAGTGGTTGATATTGACTAAGAAATGTTATGAATGACATGGTTGATTATTGATGATGAATCAACAGCGAGAATCGTTCTTAACTATGAATGGTTGACAATGGTTCATTGACAGTGCTTAGCTGATTGTCAACCATGGTTCACAATGGTTGATAAAGTTTAAGAGCGATTAATAGTGGTTGATCATGGTTAACTGTGGTTCGTGCTATGGCTAGGAAACAACCGGTTTATTATGATAACAATCAAACCAACACTCCAATAAGATGGAAATAATAGGGATTCATACTACAAAATTCCGAAGCACATCTAAACAAAAACAAAAAAAAACGACAACAGGATCGCCAAAGTCGCAAAATGCGAAGTCTGCCAAGACTGGCACAAAAAAAAGATTTATGACAACGAGATGCTAATTTCAAGAACAAACTCTGTTGTTAAGCCATGGAAAATGGGGATTCAAGCAGCAGAAACTATCCGAACATTCGCAGTGAGCAGGGCAGATGGGTTGGTACCCCCCGAACTTCATTGTCTGAAGACCGAAAAAAGAGTGCTTACTGGCACCAGCGCTGCGTGTGCTTTACCAACATGTTGGGTTTACCGGGGGGGTTTGCCCCGCTTTTCATCAGGTTTTTGAGATCAACTTGCATGTGTGTCCGCAGCCGTTTGTTGTTGGTGTAATGGCATGTTGTTTTTCCTATGGTTTTTACAATAGAAAGTGATGGTTTTTTCAACAGTGAAGTCAATGATCACGGATGAACCTGGAGCACAACAGTTGTTCACTTGTGCAATTTCTGACACGATTTTTCGCCAAATTTGGCGGAAAATTTGATCATGTATTGGTTTTTACAATACATCGTGTTGTTCAAAAAAGTAATTTTGAGGTTTGAAGTAGAAGCACAGCAATACAGCTTCTTTTGCTGACTTCAGCACACCACGGCCATGAACCCGTTGTGGCTCTCTCTGAGTCTCTGTGTGCTGCTGCGACTGTGTGGTGTCCAACGTAGCATCAAGTCCGTGTGCAAGTGCAACCGAACGTTAACATGCCCCACCCCACCCCACCCCCGTGCCCCAACGTAGCATCAAGTGCGTGTGCAAGTGCAACCGAACGTTAACATGCCCCACCCCACCCCACCCCCGTGCCCCAACGTAGCATCAAGTGCGTGTGCAAGTGCAACCGAACGTTAACATGCCCCACCCCACCCCAACCCCGTGCCCCAACGTAGCATCAAGTGCGTGTGCAAGTGCAACCGAACGTTAACATGCCCCACCCCACCCCAACCCCGTGCCCCAACGTAGCATCAAGTGCGTGTGCAAGTGCAACCGAACGTTAACATGCCCCACCCCACCCCAACCCCGTGCCCCAACGTAGCATCAAGTGCGTGTGCAAGTGCAACCGAACGTTAACCCCACCCCCGTGCCCCAACGTAGCATCAAGTCCGTGTGCAAGTGCAACCGAACGTTAACATGCCCCACCCCACCCCACCCCACCCCATCCGCGTATGAAAAGCGGGGCAAACCCCCCCGGTAGACCCAACATGTTGTATGAGCATTTCTTCTACATAAAATCAATGGAATGCGCAGGAAAAAGGATATCAAATGGATCCGGACAGCCAAAAAATGATCAACATCCAATCAAAGGAATGCCCCCCCTGGAAACCCTTTCTTTGATCTTCAAAATGTGCCCAGAAAATGATGAAATATCTTGGTCACTCTTCTTGCCAGCGGCCCAATCCCCATGGCCCTTTCAGTGACCTACCTTTTTTGCAGCTTTTTCTGATGGTTTTTGTCCGTGGGCACAACGAGTTGGAAGTTTCAGGTCAGCCCTAGCCATGGCTTTTAGTACTTTGAGGTTGTATTAGTGAGTAGCAATGGTTATTGGTTAATAGTGGATTTCTCAAAATAGGAACCCCAAAAAATTAAGTGGTTTGTTGCTAATCGTGATTATTGAAGGATTTGGGGATCCCCTATCGAACCCAAAAATCGGTTCCTGAGAACGAACTGCCTACTCAATATACACTTTCGGATGCTATGCAGAGATAGAACCAAGCACAGGCTAGGAATCAATTCAACAATTCGCCCCGTCTATACTGGCGTTCACCTTGAACTACATTCTATGCATGTGCCAACAAGGCTTCATCTTGTAGGTATCCATCAAAACCAGCGACCAACATGATTTCCGCAAGGAAGATATGGGTCCCGAAATACGCGCCGAACATCCTCCATTTCGATCGCAACCAATGATCTTGACGCTCATTTGAGGACCTATATTGACCAGCAACATAAATGAGCTCTTTGTTCCTGGTCCTGTCGTAAAACATAAGCCCATATTACTTCAACGAGCGCCCAAAGCCATGCCCTCCCCAGTTGGGTCATAGCTCAGTTGCGCCAAGGGAAACGCCATACTGGGCTTCTGCGCTCCACTTCAAACAGCTTGGGATCGATGCCGGGAACCTCCCGCGGTGCATGGCCAAGGTGCCATCGCAGCGATGTGACCATGTGGCGGAAGATTTTGGATGATCAAAGCTGGGGGTTCTTAGCAAAGGCGGCTGAAGTAAATCATGATCAAAGCTAGTTTCTCGCCAATTCTCGGCTTGTTGTGTTTGAATGATCGGTTGAGTGGCAAGAAATCAGCTTGTTTTACCACAAAGCTACCACTGTCTGGCTAGTGGTGAATTACCCCAAATGCGCTTTCCATGATATGGTTACTGGTTACTCAAGAAAGATTCTGATGATGGGTTCAAGAAGTAACAAGAAGCAACAATGGTCGACCTTTAATACACCCCCACTGGTTGTACTTGATCAAGAGCTGGTGTGTCACCATCAACTGCAGATATGGATCTCCCTCTACCATACGCACTGCGTTGTTAATGGCACAACTTTCGTATATACCTGGCTATTAGTCACCGATGCTAGTCGCAAATACCTAAAAGGATTCATCACCAGTGATTTTGATTGGATGCCTGGTCATTTACACGGTTGGATCAGTCAATCATTCCGATCATAGTGGTGAATCGTGTCCAGCAACCGAACTCGGGATCTCTATGACCATGCTTTTGGGGCCAAGGCCAAGGTACACCATGGATGGAACACCCCAAGTGGCGGCAGCCATGGTCGTTTTGGGTTTCAGGCTCCATGTTCACTTTACCCGATTTAAAGCTCTATCCTGCTCTTCAAGTCATCCGTGCCTTTCTCCAAATGAAAAACCCACTTGGGCTCTTCGCTTCAATGATCCGCTCGCGACATAAACTCGATGATTACCGTTAGCGACGTTGATGAGGCCGGTGCTTGACGTGGCAGGCTGTTAGTTGAAACATGATGCCACTAATATCCCAAAGATGCACAAATGGTGGAAAATTGGGAAATCTTCATCTCACTTTGGTGATGGTCCATAGATCAACATTTACTGCACTCGATTTTACCAGCTATGGGAAGGTTTATTAAGAGCCGGATCTCCACCATCAACCATTGCTAATCAGCTGGCCATTTCCCAAGACTATTTACCAACATTGTACAGCCATCACGAAGCATCGTTGACCAACGCGAACCATACGGAAGCTTAACCAACATGAACCATCACTATGCATCATTAGCAAATAAAGGCCCACAAACAGTTACAACCCCCCGTGTTGAGCTCAAGATGTGATGGTCAAGATATGTGCAAGCACCATTGCGCGCTCCTAGCCCACAGAATGCCTTGCCTTTTCCCGAAGCCAGCTGGGCAGGTACAAACCATCCTGCCACGATGGAACGATAGGATCTTTGGCGATGAATGTGTGCTATGGGATTGATCCAAATGCTAACTAGGTGGATTTTTCTTATTGGATTCACGATATTCAGTCGGTAGCCACAGCCAGCCATCGGATTCCGTGAATGGCGGTCTTGCTGAGGCCTTGTCATATCCACGAGAATAAGGTTTCGCGAGGACGCTTCAAGGCAATGAATACTTCTACAAGTGTGGTTCGCCGAGGAAAAACCGTGACACTACCACGTATGTGAAACTTTCTACTTGAACCCTATTACAACTATAGGGATACAACCAGCAACAGAACGGTGAAACTGCCAGCTATGTTTACCACCCCAGAAGCGTGCTCCACCAGCCTCTTGCGCGGTGGAAGGAAGCTCCACCTTCCAGTAAGGCGGTTTGTAGACCACCAACCTCAAGGCTCGAGGCTCAAAAGAACTTGATAGGAACTGTACAGTGCTGGTGGTGGCCCGTAGCCTGTGATGAAAGATATTTCTTCATGAAAATGGTCGGTGGATTCTCAAACGAGATGCTTGTTTGGGTACGTGTCATGATCATGTGTCCGTGTATGCAAAGCACATGTCCAAACATCAGGTGGTTTCTCCAAATAGGGGGCCCCAACAATGGTTGGATTGTTAATAAACAATGATTAATCTAAGATGATTTGGGGCCCTAAAACCACCATCTGTGCATGTCTTGCAGCTTGTTGTCCTGCCAAGAACAACAAGTCTTTCCGTAGAGCAGCTCCCAAAATAGGCTGGGCATGGCTAACCAAGCCAGGCAGCAGCATCAACTCAAGCCTTGTCAAACTTTGAACCCACCATCATTAAGATGGATTCACATAAAATAGTGAGATAAGTTTGATTTCCATATCAAACCATTCTTCTAATTATTTGATGAAAAAGCTTAGAACAATTACAATGGTTGACCACTAGATCAACTCTCAACCGACGATCAGAATTAGCCATTAGAACAACCAGCAGAAATAACCATCAGAATGAAGCATCAGAAGTAACCATCAAAAGTAACCATCGGAATCAACCATGGATAAACTGTAAATTAGCCATCCATCGATGGGTTACAACATGTACTGTATATTATTAAAGTATCCAACCATGGGAAGCCCATCGATAATTCCAAAATAAACCCTTCGAATCTCGCCGATCCGAGGGTATGTCAGCATCCACTTCGCCCATGAGGTTCCCCACACTTGGTCCAAGTCCATCATGACTTCCGGCCTCACGGATAGGACGGAATGCGTATTTGATTGGTGCTTAATGTGCTTAGTTACAGGTCAATTGATACTTAGTTGAAGGCTTGCCGATGGTCAATTGTTGATTGCTAGTGACTTCATCGAAACTTTGATAGTTAATGTCTGGTCATCTGATGCTTAATTTGATGATGAATTTATGGTCACATTGATGGTTCATTGAAGGTTGATGTGATGGTTAGTTGATGGTCAAATTGATGATTATTAACGTGGGTCATGGTTGGTGAAGCATCGTCAAACAACTTGGTGAAGCATCCCATTCAGGAGTTGAGCTCAGCCTCAACGGCGGTGAATGGGATACAAATTGGACGTTCGATAGGTTGATGGATACATGTAACGGAGTCACCAGCTGTTCATTCAGAAGTGGTGTAGCACTGGTAACCAACCAAGGTGAAGATCAACTGGTTTCAACTGTGAATCACTACCAGTTGGAGCACCTTGGTTCGGTCACCAGTTGTATGGTGTATTTTAGTCCAGCAACTAGTCATCACCTATATTGTTAGAAAACTACAGCTGTTCTATAACTGGTCATGAATTTTCGAGTTCCAAACCAGCTGCGGTGCTCCAACCGAAAATTGACCGTCCAAGCACATGGCCCAAAGGTGCTGCAACTCGTTGAAAGCATCAATCGCGGCTGGTCATCATCGTTTCGCTTGAAAATAACTTGTGTGATTTGATGGATTGAATTCATGGGATTGGTGACTAGGTAACTCTTGGTCAAGATGATTATTCATATGGTCAATATGGTTTGGCAATGGCGGGTGATATGGTTTATATGGGTAATTTTTTCAAGAGCTTCTTAAGAGCTTCAAATACGAAGAACTTGATTAACAGCTGGATCTGAGTGGCTTAGCGGCCTACTTTGCTGGAAAATCCTGTCACCCAACGGCACCTGCACTCGGCCCCCGGACAGGTGAGTGCCACCGGAGCCGCCCTTCGGTCGGGACTTCTCCACCCATGTGACGCCACGGCTCGAAGCAACGCTGGAAGCCTCGCAGAGGGCGCCCCGATCGACTCACGGCGCTTGAGGGTTGATGGTGGTGGCTCGCCTTCAGGGTTGATGGTGGTTGCTGGGACTAAAAATGTTGGTGGTGAGCCAATCAACCCTGAAGGCGAGCCACCACCATCAACTAGCCTTGTATCCAACAGCTATATGATGTTGATGGGACTTCAGGCTATCTTGATTTGATGTTGGTCAGGCTTGGATCCAACAGCTATATCATGGAACTGTGCTGCAACAGGTCTCAGGTTGGCCAACCGCCATGTTGGAGATTGGGGTGACCGACCACGAACCAATCAAGAGCGGAGCTCGGAGAAATATGACAGGCCATCCTGGCAGCTTCATGCAACATGGGATGACCAGCAGCTTCACATGCTTATGATGGTTGATAAGGGAAGATGATGGTCTATAATGATTATATAACAACCACCTGAAGGCTTTTGATCGATCATGCTCATACAGACTACAGTAAATCTCAATACGTTAACGAGGCATGGCTTTATTGTGGTCGGTTTGAGACCTCAGATCACCCTGTAAGGCAATGACGAATTGGGGCGAAGCTTGCCATGCTGGAACAGGGCCTAGCAAGAAAAATGTGGTCGACAATGGTCCGGAAGGATGGTTAGTCATGGTAGTAGCCGTTTCATTCGATCATATGCACAAAGTTTCGAGACCCTTCTGCCCGAACTCTCTGTGCCGCCGATGAACCAGTGAACACTGACTGGTACCATGAGTCATGGCCAACCATAACGGATGACAATTGACAATCATCAACTGTTCACAAAAAGAAAAAGGTTTACAGGGAAGATCAATTGGCATCTCAATTTGTGACGTTTGTTCCTTGCGTAGGACCTACACTCACATCCCCGAGCACCTTATTCTCAGCTTGCCGATGAGCAGGCCTGCGCAACTGCAGGACCATGTTTGATGGTGGTTGAGAAGCCCTCATAAAAAAGTTTCATCATTGACATATGTCTGGTGATCAGCCTTCAAATGTTCTTATTAACCAACAATTGCTCCCACGTATTTTGTAATGGTATTTTGTGATGGTTGCTATTGATGAACCATGGTCAAAAGTCTTGAATCATTCAATGATTAGGTGGGGTTATGATTTCCACTAACAATCAGCTCATCATAGTTGGGCTCCCAATGTGATCATGTACATAGTGTATGTGTATGTGATTCATGTTTACTAGCTGTGGCATGCATATTACCTTGTCAAATTCCAAAAAAAAATTGGACCAGTGCCATCACAAGAAAGAATCCAGTGGCTTATGATGAAGTTCCCGTGGAGCAACCCCGGGTCTTGGAAGACCATCACCACCTCGTTGAGGGAAGGCACCGTACCCCGTTCATCATCTTTGACGTTGGGAGCATTTGAATCTGCGACCCTTGTCCACTGTTCGGCCAATGGCTGCATCCTGAAGTCCACGGATTCTTGTCATACATCTAGCTATAAACCAAAGACTGAAACCCACAACATCACAGCCAACCGTTGTTAGCTATTGATGTTTATCTAATCCTATCATCAACGATGGTCAATGTATATAACAATGGTATATCCCACAAACTACAAACCAAATCGCATCTACCACAACCCGGTCATTAAAAGCTTTCGTCTTGCGGTTTTGATCCTTACCATGGTGATAACCAAAGTTGTTTTACCACGTAGCCACCATCCGCCCGTTCCTGGCGGCTAATCAATCATTAACCCCTGTATCTCTTGGGTTAGTATCCACCGAACCATCAACCATTGCCGGTCACCAGGAACTCCCACCCATGGCAAACCACCTCGACACTAGCGCCTTTGGCGCTGGGTACCTAAGCGAAGTCTGCAAGTCACACACTGGTCGACAAGTATTCGCAACGAAAATCAAAATCACAAAAACACACACATTTTGCACATGCATGCGGACGTACACAAGTGTCCAGTAAGCCTACATGTTCACAGAAATGTTCGTGTATAGATATCAACATGGGTACTGTCCAAAAAAATGATTGATTTTTGTTTTTTTCAATTTCTCATGTACTCAGTTCTTGCTATATTGGTTGATTTATGTATATGATACGCTCCACAAAACCCACCAGTTTGACAGAGTTGATGTGACTAGGCACATGAAGCCATTGCCTGCAAAGAGACATTGCAGCACCAAAAGGCCACACAACACAACGGCATGACAGAATCCTGTGCGCTGGACGGACCACTACGAGCCAGACATTGATGCACCAATGGGCCAATCATCCAACTTCGTCCCGTCCACACGCGCGTCGACCCAGCACAAACGACGATTGTTCTTGCCCCGCGCTTTCCACTTGGAGCAAACCCTTGGCTCCAGCACATCCGATCCAGCTCAATACCCTGGATCAGTCCGCCTGCTAGACACATACCCGACAAACATGCGAAACAAAAGCATCTATGGCATTTGTTCAATTGCACCACGGATGGTCCAAGAAAAAAGAGAAGCATAGTTACCTAGTGCTAGTGGTTGTCATCTGCAAATCAGGACGCTACCTGTCTTATGTTAGCGACCTTGTTATTGTGATCGATGAAATGATGAGATCTGGAGAATGAGAAAAACATGGGACGAAAAAAAATCAGAACAGAAAAAAGGAGGTAGGATGAACAAGGGAAACGGAGAGAAGTGACGAAATTCTCGACTAATGGCCACTACACGCGCGTTATTTTTACACTTGTGACCGCCCTGCATCCCCACTATAATAAATTCCTCATCTGAAACATATTCCCACACATCGGGCACCCTCGCGCAAATTTCGTGGCTCCGCAGTTTCGGAAACACGCAACACCCCCCTCCTTGCCCTTCCTTCTCGCCCCCCTTCCATCCCATTCCTCCTCTCATGTTACTAATACAACCACCAGAAAGTCGTGACAAGGGAAGTCCACGTTCTTCTGCAACCAAAGCGGCGTCATGGAACCGAGGCTGAACCACAATATTAGTGCGAAAATTGGTTGCGGAAACATTGAAATCTTGGGCGTATAGACTATTAAGTGTCAAGGCAGTGTCCACAGGAAAGACTAAACTGACTAAACGGACGCCGTTGCCACGATAACGACGAGAAGAAAGCGGGGCCCTAGGGCCTAAAAATTAGCCACCAAGCATTGGGCACCTGTGACGGCGAAACCCCCTTCCGTTGAACCAGCTCCGCCATCTCCCTGTGGTAAACAAGTGGTGGCCCCACTGGGTCTTCACACGATGAAGCGCGACCGGCAGCCTGTAGGATGCAAGGAAACCATGGTAAACTCGTTGGTCAACCGATGATCAAAGAGAAAGAATGCAGAAATCCACTGGCTTTCTGCGAAGCACAGATCACCATGGTTGATGACGGTTGTATAACCAATCGAGAAATGATGGTTGATCATGGTCAACAAGTGTCAATAATGGCAAAAAATAGTTGATGATGATGATGATGATGATGATGATGATGACGATGACGATGACGATGACCATGACGATGACGATGACGATGACGATGACGATGACGATGACGACGACGATGACGACGACGATGACGATGACGATGACGATGACGATAACGATGACGATGACGATGCCGATGACGATGCCGATGACGATGACGATGACGATGACGATGACAATGACGATGACGATGACGATGACGATGATGAGGATGATGAGGATGATGATGAGGATGATGATGAGGATGATGATGAGGATGATGAGGATGATGATGATGATGATGATGATGATGATGATGATGATGATGATGATGATGATGATGATGATGATGATGATGATGAGGAGGATGGTGGGGATGATGAGGATGATGAGGATGATGAGGATGATGAGGATGATGAGGATGATGAGGATTGATGATGATGATGATGATGATGATGAGGATGATGATTGATGACGCTTGATGATCATTGCACCTGCTGTTGGTAAGTTGTTGGTTTCGGGTTGCACTACCTGCTGCATAACAGGCAGTCTTGCGATCCCAGCAGTATACCTATTCAGCAAACGGCAGCCATGAAACAGCAGTACAGTAGTCGTCAGAGAGAACGAGAGGGCTGAAGCCAAGTGCAGATTCAATCATTAGTCGCTACAAACCATACTATAGTTCACTCTTATTGAGCAATACAAAGTGATGCCCCCCCCAGCTGGGTACATCATTTTGGTTGGCTCACCAGGGTACCAGTGAGGGTAGGTATGACTAGCTTCTTAAACGGCTTCTTTCTCGAACAGATCTGACTCAGGGGCATCTCTACGAGCTGGGTCACCACTGTTCTGTCGCCGTGGGATGATCTACCCCGCAGGTTGGTGCCCCCAAAAAAAATGTGGACACAATGAGACCAACTTTAAGTGGTTGAAGGTGATGCTTGAAGGTAGCTGTTTGAGTTGATCAACCAAACCAAGAAAGCCACTGTTCAAGATCAACCATCAACTGTTGGTAAGAACTCATCAACTCATTTGCTGAGCAATCAGCTGATAAAGCCATCAGCAGGTCAGTCCAACCAATGGGAATGTGGCCCAAATGCTGCGGCACTACTGCTGAGCTGCGGCATGGTCGTTTTTGGGATGGTCCCTACAGGACTTTTGCGGGGCTTGCTATCTACAATGTACATGTCATGATTTGAATGCGATACATCATCAATCATCATCAACTGTCACTTTTTATTGGCTCATCCTAACGTGCTACCATCATCAACCCCAAATTTTCAAACTGCATTTCTTGGCCGCGTTTGAGAGCACACTGCAGGAAACTAACCTCAACAGGAACCTTCCAAGAACCCAAATAGCAAAGTGTTTTGACCACGACAAGAACACGTACCGTCGCCATCGCTTACAGCAGAAATTTGAGCCTCCGCCGACATGGGTTTCGCTTCCCGAAGCCTGTCCAGCTGAAACCAGGGTCCATTCCCGGTGGCTCCGTCTGTGGGCTGATAACATACAGGTGAATGATGGCCTACAAAGGGTTCGTCGGTGTTCTTGGGGGAATTAGAGATTGGTTAATGATGGACAATTCATGGTTCACGAGTGGTTATGTGCTTTGATGATTCAAAAAAAGTCATGCCTGTTCATTGGCTGACAGGCTGGTCAATAGGAGTCAAAAACATTAAACAATCCTACCCTCCGGCTATCAGTGACACAGCGGAAAAAGACCGTCTTCGTGCAAAACATACGCTTAGGAATTGCCCAGCCTGCATTGACAGAGAACACCAACAAGAAGCATCTATCAGAATGGAAGATCCATATAATGAACCACTCCCATTTACCCTCAATGCTATTATCAAAAATCATCTAGTAGTCTTGGTAGTGTTACCCCCTATGACCAACAATTCCTAACAATAGCTGGTGCTCTCCACAGTAGCTTGTGATTGAATTTACCTCCAACGTGATTCATTCATATGTATCGAACCAAGAGTGCATCCAGCCATCTGGTGTATGTAATCGTCCGGCAGTCATCCCATGCTTCAAAATTTGAGCAATTCGCCGCTGTAGATCAACTCTTTGACCTAGGAACCACCACTCCTGTTTTTAGCGGCTCAGTGACAGCTCACAACCAACAGCCAAGTTGTGTACACTGATCCTCTGTAGGTATCCATGTCACCCATCACGGTGCCATGGATGCACATCTCCATGGATGGTTCACCCCACCAGCCCACCCACCCACCATCGATGCATGACCGCCCCCCCCCAGCTCAGCCAGACGCCTCTTCCAGAGAAAGGCCGCACGGCTTTTGCCCAGATCAGCTGCACGGTACCTGTGGCAGTCCCCGCTGTATGTGTCATCCACTCTCCTGTTGCGGCTGCCACAGAAATGGAACAACACTTTGAGAGAAATGTTATAACAAAAATGATGTGAAACTATATATAAGTGGATGAATTTTTACTAGATGGAATGCACATGCAAATATCGGTCTCCCTCAAGTGCTTGTCTGCAAGCAGGCTCAAGGACCCTTTGTAATTAACAACGATCCACCACAACATTGAGCAATCGCTCCTGGCAGCGACTAGTGGTCGGTCAAGCGTACGACTTTCATGTCACAGGTGCAGTTCAACCAAGGTGATGATAGCAAACAAATGGCCCTCAAGAACCAAAAAAGATGGCATCAATCTGGATGAACTCCATGATTAAACATGTTCAATAGCCATTTACAACCATTATCAGTTTTCAATAATCATTTACAACCATTCTTTAACAATTTACATGATGATCCGCCATTCTCAAGCATCATGCGTCACTGCACCATGCTATGGAAAACGTCGATGCAAACGGCATCCCATTGCCATCTTTCCTCAAACGTCTGAGCTGCTGGCCACTGGACTTTGTCAGGCTTCTGCAGCAGGTCGCTGGGGTCCATGAAATACGACCTCAACGGCCAGGTCCCGTAGCTCCACCGGTGGGTCAACGAATCTTCAGCTGATCCAGTTGCTGTCGAGTTTGTGTCAGCGGTGTCCATGGTCGTTAGGACAAATAACAGGCCTTGAAGAGGAACAAGAACAGTTGGTCGGTTTTTATACTTTTCTAAATTTGATTTAATGTGAAACCATTTGGTCGTTTGTTGTTATATTCATTGAGAGCTGTTTATCAAATCCAGCCCTTAAGTTTCACCAACTGGTTGATAAATAGCGCTAGCAAAGCAACACGTGTTCAACTGCTGGGCGTCCCATGGTTCGATGGTTCGGTGGCCGCCTGCCCCAGCCCCTCGGTCTTTCGGGCCTGAGACCTGTCTGTGGATGTACATACCTACAAGGTGGGCCCCCAACCACTTTGGTTAGTTGGTCTATAACTAACTTAACTGGAGTGATCTCTACCAGTTATAGGGGTTGAACTGACCCAATTCGTCACTTCTGGGGGCCCAGCTTGTAGGCATGTATGCCATGATGTATGCATGTACAAAGTCAGTTGTCAGTGAAGTTGGATCCAATTACACCCAGTTTATGATTCTCACCCCCACCCTCCACCCCCCACACCCCTGCCCGGCCATGTTGCAATTGCAACTTTGTACCAGCAATTCCATCCTAAATCCACTAATCATTCTATCATTGACAGTATAGTTGTGCACCACTGGGTCACAATGTTTCTGTTCTTGGCCCACCCTGCCAACTATTAGGCAATGACCATCACTGATCGGCTATAGCCATTGTCAACCATTGTTGAAAGTGTAATGTCATTCACAATTCAATATTCATCAGTCATTTTAAGCGTCAGCAAACCAATGACTAACAATCAGTATCAGCCACTATCAAACCTTGTCACCCATTGTGAACCGTGGCTAATTACGATATACCAACATTGATCGTGACCGACCATTGGTAACCACGATAGACCGAGCTTGTCAATTGCCCGTAAACGAACTTTGTCAATTACCATTAGCCCACCTCTATTTCAACAAGCTAAGTGTTCACCAATATCAACCCTCAACAAGACCACTATTCGAGAAGTGTCCATGATCAGCCGCCATTATCCATTATGAACCGCACTGAGTCCAACTGGTATGAAAGGATAACCAGCCATTGTCAACCATCATTTAGCATGTATCAAACCACCTATTCACCATCGATTTACCGTTGTTGACCAGGATTCACATTCACCAGCCTATAACCATCATTCACCACTGCGTCACCAGTATTAACCAGCAATCAACCCTTGCTTAACCATCACTTAACCAACATGTAACCAACAATTGGCCATCACTTAACCATGAATCAACCACCCAATTCCCTATCCGGAATGGTTGATTGGTTCAGTGATGGTTGATGGTAGTGAACGTGTGAATAGATTGATCTGCATTGAATTCTCCATCACATTGCCATCAACCTACCATCATTAAACATCAGTAAACCATCAACTAACCATTCTTTAACCAATACCTAAGCTTAAGAGGAAACTTGACAGTCAACCACCAGGTCACCATTGACTCATTGACCCACCTTGACCTCCCCTTCACCACCACAAGTGGAACTGAGGTCTCCCGCTGACCCCACCATAAACGGCACGCTGCCGCGTCGAAGGTGAGGCGGAACCTGCCATGAATCCAAGGGGAGGCCCCGTGGTTAGTCATGGTGAGTTATGAGGGTGTTTGAAAGTGAATTGATGGTTTCGTGTTGGTTCATGATGCTTTATTGGTGCTTGATTGTTGTTTGACTTGTGGTTGATTGTCGGTTACTTGGTGGTTCGTCATGGTTAATAAGGGTTTGCAACGGATGACAGGCTGATTGATACTGGTCATAGTCATCAATGACGGTTGATAGTTTTGAAAAGTGGGTGATGACCGTACCAAGCGATTTCCATGGCTTGTCCCACAAATGGGTGAGCCTTGATGGTCTCTCTACTGAAAAACATCATCACTTGGGATCATGACGACTTGGGTGTCCTCCTGATTGGCTTAACCTGGAATGATTGGTAAGCCCTGTGTCGATGGTTGATGATGGTTATATACTAATTCCATGGTTGATGGTGGTTCACGTTTCTTGAAGGTCTCATTTTGTTGAGTGCTACACCATGAGGTTTTGGCTGTCATTCATTTTGTTGTACCTCTCATGAAGGATATATTCTCATGTTGGTCGCGAATCTTTCGCATACATGAGGTTGAATGAGACACATGTGGCTGTGAATCTGTCCGCAAATGCATTCATGCATTCATCGTAGGTTTGCCCCTCACGACCCCCAGGTTAATGACGGAAATCACCAACACATGATGAAGGAGCAATGCCTATCATTCACCACTCGTGACCACTATTGCATACCGTGAAAATTAGGTAAACCAATTGATGCTTAGACAATGAAGTTCATATTTGGATGTAATCAGTACTGATGTGATGCGGTCGTAATGGTTACTCAGCTTGGATACCCAACCATTCTTGCTCAGGAGCCAACACAACTAACAAGTGTCACTACTGTGATTGTGGTAGTGATTTACCAGCGATTCAATAGTAGCCATCAACTAGTAAATCACTGATATGATCTCAGTACAGTGTAGTTGTGTTTGATACTGAATGATGCTTAATGGTACTCAGTTGAGCGGTGGGAATTGTGCTGGGTAGTGCTTACTGAAATATAGATCACAGGTAAATATGGTTCTCACACAGTTCAGCGGGAATACAAGTCACTCAGATAGATGATTTTAGTGGTTACTCAAACAGTTGATAATAGATATGGCTATGGGTCAGTTCACACTGTACCCCTGGTTCCCCTATCATTTTCCAGGCTGTTTTCCCCATAAAATTGTTCGTTATCATCTTTGGTTAAAGCCTTGACCCAGAGCCATTTTACACCAAGATGATCCAATCGACTGGCTGCCACCCACGGGCCGTTTCGGCCGAACCTTTTCGATTCGCCGCCATTGCTTCGAACGCCTTGAAGTGGTGCTGCTGGATCTACTTTGAAGGAGGCTCAGGCTGAACAACAAGGGGGAAAAAGTGCTAATAAATCACAATCCCTTGTTGAATGGTTTATTTCTCAACCGACTGATGTGTTCCGGGGCCCGGGTTCCTTGGAGGCTCCAATCCCAAGTTGCCGGCCCAGCTGCTACCGCTAGTGGGTTCCCCAACAGGACCAACTACTCGCAAACTCGAAGGCATAGGTCTCACTCAAGTCACGCTCCTTCGTGCCGCTTGGTAGAACCGTCTGGTGGGCGAATCAATAACGAGCTGAAGCCGGTGACTGCTGGTTGATCACCAAAACCTAACAATTAACAACTAACCGGTCAATAGATTTCGAGATAAGCTTGTTGGGTACTGATGGTAGGTCACCAAGACCAAACAGCTAGACCAACTAACAAGCAATAATCAATCCCAACTCAAGATGGTTTTTTTGCTTGATCACGAGCAGTCCAGCGACAAGAAAATTGAGAGATAACAATCATCTGCTCCTGGTTGGAGAGTGAATCAGAACTCAGTTCTGCCAGGGCCATAGCGAACACTGAAATGTTCAAGCATTGGTGAATCATCTTTGATCAATCATTAGTCTTCCACTGGTTAACCAGACTTATTATTGTTAACCTTTGATGAATCATTAATCATGAATCAACCATTGTAAACTATGGGTAGTTGATAAACCAGTCACGCAACCCCAAAAACAAACATCTGCCCATATGGAGTTTGGAAGATCTGCCTCCTGTTGGGATGAAACATGTTGGCACCTTTTAGGAGAGTCATCATCCATGAGCTTTGCCACCGCTCCAGGGAGCAAGGCGAAACGCGCAGTGAAACCAATCCAAGCAGCTTCAACCGCCAACCATTCACCAACCATTCTGAAACACTGACCATACGCAACCATCTGGAACCATTAACCAAGTCTTCACAAACAGGAGTAGCCGGAGTAGCCGTTTATTGTCTGATGCTTATCATTGCATACTCACCAACCTGTAACTTCTAATGACCCACCTGCCCTTGGGGAACGTACGACGTCTACCAAGCATTTCAGCATTCAAGCCAAAATCTCCAAGACTTCAACCCGGGTTGAGGGGTAAGCCAACCTCAAATTTGGCGTGGTGCCCGATGTTCCCGACTCCATTTTCAAAACCACTTGAGAATGTAATTATCTTAAAATTTCTCAACTGTGAATTTTGTTTGGATACTTGATTTTGACCATCCGTAGCAGCAGGTTTCAACTTCGACACTAACCTAGATGGCACCTGTTCCCCAGACCCAAACACCGACCCTGTCCTTGCCCCAAATGAAGTTCAAGCTCTTCTTCACTTCAGCGATAGTCACTTGGGACATTCCATGCCGAAGCAGTCGCCAAAGGGTTACAGTTACCTTGAGGACTTGCCCAGTGCAGCTGAGAGTTCGAGATATCAAACATCATATAACACATTGAATGAACACGTTGGCTAGCTTTGGCCTGACTACAATCACTAGACGAGGTTCCTGTTGGCCAGAGATGACACCTCAATGAGCTGTTTGTCCTGCCTTTGTTCACAAACTAGGCTTTGGTAGCAAGAGGCTGTGAAAAACCCTCGGATTGAACAATCGTTTGTTTTGTTCTGTCGACTTGATTTTTTTTGAGCGAATGTTCCAGTACACCGATTTGCTGCGCAACACAGCCGCCAGACTTGATTACACGAGTCACTGTGACGGCGATACTCACAGTGAAGATCCCTGCGGGTCTGAGACTCAGGAAACTAGTGACTCATGTTGACTGTTATTCGTTCTCATGTTCTCAAACATGACATATTCGATTCAATTTCGGCTCCTCAGTCTATTTCCGAGCAGAGCAGTCTGTTGAAACAGCTGTTTGTTGCCTGTTGGGCCATTTGCCCCTTAGTTACACACATGATCGCATAGTATAGCACGTATACATACATCATCACAAAACTAACAATCCGAAAATAATGCCAGTTGCAGCGTCGGCGAAGTCAGAGTGGTGTATGGACAGTTCCGGTTGATCTTGATACACCCTGGAAACTTGAAGTTTTTTACTTTTACCACTTGTTGGTGGCTATTGCAATTTTATTTGTGGTACATGTGTCCCCTTGAAAAAATGTTGTCTTTGTTGCTTCGCTGGTCATTAAATTTGATGAGTTGCCTGTCACAAGTGTTACCCACCATTGTTTTGGCAATAATGGCTGGCTGATGTTAGCTGGTCAATCAGGCCACCTTCCGCCAGCGCCACTCCATGTTTTTCCCTTTGGATGGCAGCAGGTACCATCAAGTGCAGGTACCATCAAGTGCACCACAGTGCACCAAAACCCCACAAATTGTGACAAATCTGGCCAGGTCGATCTGGACCGAAAGACAAGCGTGTTTGGAAACTATATCTAAATATCAAAATTGAAATGAAATATGAATAAGCCTGAGTCAAGGTGTTTAACATTCCCCTACAGGATTCATTTCACATGGCAACTACAACCCCTGTCAATCACCTGGATGACCATTTCCATGGTACATGATTGTAGACGTTGACCATACGTGATCATATCTCAATTGATTTACACCCATAATATGTTGCCAATGAATTTGCACATTTCAATGTCATTCACATGGTAAATCACGACTTTCAGTGTAGTTGAACTTGAACACCGCAAACTCCAATCAAACCACTTTCATCTGGCCATAGCAAGTCACTGCAACTCGTCTCCGGTAGCCGGTAGCTGGGTCTCAGTCTCAGCAGCTCTGAACAATGAGCCATTGCACTGGCCGCAGGCGTTCCATTTTGAATGGTTGAAACGGCGCAGGACCCCGTCAGTAAACAATCACACCAGCAAACCAACGAACCTGCTAAGAAGGGGTGATAATCCAGAAAGAATATGGCAACCTAAGAGCAGTGTACTCTCTGTTGTTGCTGGCTTCTATCCGCTGTCGTGCCTATCCGCTGCCACTCATCAGCAATGACTTAACAAACAAACAAGCCAGGTAAACCACCAATTAACCAAGTAACTAACGAAACAGGGAGGGCTGCACATGGGAATTTGATGCGCTATATCATCATACTAACAACCAAAGCAGTGTGTAACTGTGCGTAGTTTTTCCACTATACCATACACATCTGTGCATGAGTGATGATGATGGTGGTTTATACCCCGTCTCTCCTTCTCGACGATCCCCAGTCTGCCGGCCGCACTGAACCAATCAGTGCCATTCCGCTCAGCAGCTTGATGCCACCTCGGCTGCAGCTGATGTAGAGGAGAGGACATGCAGTGTGTAGAGTGAAGTGATTACGCTATTAGAAGTAAGGAAATGATCAAAACAGAAGTGTCTTGCAACTGATGGTAGCAATCCTGGCCAAATACCAAACAGAAACAACAATGAAACAATCCGAACAAATCAAAAAACCATCCTGTTTCCTGGGATACTATTCAACTATTGCTGGCGGTAGCTCCGTTTGAAGTGTCTATATCTGAATGGCTAACGGTTGAGTAAGTTCACCAATGCCAAACACAACGTATTTCGGCACTGGTCATCGCGGCAGTGGACGAATTTAGGCATTTCCAAACATGGTGGCAATTCCAAATCAGGGGTCTCGCGGTTGGAATAAAAATTAGGAAACAAATATGTTCAGAGTTGGACCACCGGGGCTTGCCAACCCCCCAATCAATTGATATACAGCGATTAACTATGGCCACGCAAAGGCTTCTCAAAACAGAGTCCCCGAAATCAGTATGTTTATGATCCACGCCTGTTCAATTCAAAACGCTTGTGTGCACAGTTCAATATCAAAAGCACACATTGGTTCAAAGCTGCCTGCACGTTTGCTCAACCCTGGCGCAAATCAAGCCAGCATAAGCTTTTTAACACACTGTTAAACCATGTTGAACCAAGTTATGAGACCTGTCATGGCTCCTTGTGGCTCTGGAGAATGACTGAGTAGGACCTCCAAGTAGTGTCCCTCATGTGGCGATATCTACCAAGCAGCCAGTAGCTCCTAACTATTGTCAAGCACCACTGATCATTGTCAAGCACTATTGCCAACATCAATCAGCCCTCACTACCATCGTATCAGCCATGAATCAGCTTGTAGCTTAACCACAGTTAATTGCATCCTAAAAAGTAGCTGAACCAACACCTATGACCATGGCTAATAACCAGTTACCAGCGGTGGACATGGCACATCCAACAATAGCTCACCTCAAATACAGCCACCAGAACCAATCACCACAGAAATCCTACTGCACCATTTGTGGCGTGTTGCATTCTTGTCACTTGTTGTGTAAAGGGGAAGACGCAAACCACTTGATGGTCGTTTGACTTGTTGGCGCATACAACCGCCGTTACAATGGTTTCCTATTTGTATGAGAAGCAGCGATCAACAATGTAGCCGTGAAGAAGTCACATAGCTGGCTGTCCATATACCCACAGCATACCCTGGTAAGTCGTCGGGCGATCCTTCAATTAACCGATCATGAATTTTTGTTGGGAATTTGTTAGCATCATAAGCCCACCACAGGCGCGGTACCCCATTTTGAGGCCCTTCCTTCTTCAGGGCTGAAACCGCAGGTTGAGGAGCAGCTTGGCATTCTATGATCGCTTGCGCATATCGTGCTTGATCATGATTGCAATATTCTGGGTATCAGGTGGGTATCCGAGCCGTACGCCGGAAATAGCCGTCACACCAGGTGGACCCTAGCGCAAATCATATCGCTTGGTATTGCAAAGCTCTTCTCACCGCTGCATGGTGCTTGTCCATACCACAACTGAAAGTCAATCAGAAATAGCTCTATTGCTTGGCATGCGATTCTCATGGATTGGCATTACAAAAGAAATCGCAACGAGCTTCTGCCCAAAGGTCAGTATCAAACCTGTCGCAAAGGGGCATTTTGGCCTTCATGAATTCCAGTTCCAAAACCACAATCCATCTGCCCCTCTGGGGCTGCGGGCGCCTTTGGAATGTGAAGACAGTGAAGTGTTTAGCTACGAAGAGTGGTACGAGTATGACTGCCGTCAAATTGATGTTGGCGGGGATGTGTGCATCTTCCATCTGCAGAGAAAAACCGAGTCCTCTGACACTAGCAGAGATGCTGCCATGAGAGAAGAAGGGAGCACTTTGCCTACAGAGGTATTGCGCTCGCCTAGGTCCAGCTCCGCTAGCTTTGCCTTTGCAGGAGTTCTGACAGACATTGATCGACCCTCTGGCACGTATGACGAGTGGAAACGCGCCAAGCTGCGAAAAGCCACCCTTACACACTTGCCTGGAGCAGAAGGGCTGATCAAGAGGTCCAAACTGGAGGAATACCTCCAGCATGCGCATGTTGGTTTTTTTTCCTCTAGGGCGCCGCTTGTGCACTGTGGCAGCGGTCACATGTCGAAACTACAAAAGACTCAAAGATCCCAATCTATGAGAGTACATTAACACATCTGCAGTGAGACGTAAAAGCTGTACAAAAACCGGGCGGCTCAGAGTGCGATCAGTCATCGAGGCCAGGAATCAAACGTAAAATGAGTTCAGAGTTGACGTGGCATCAATAAAACATCCAGCAGAAAAGAAGTTTCACCTTACTTCGAAAGTGAAATGCCATTCCATCCACGCTGCCAAATGCGCCGATCAGAAAAAGAGAGCACTTGCCCTGTAACCATCGCGTATAGTCACAGTAGAGATTCAAATGGGATTGCAAGTGAATCTAACCGACTCAGCGTGTAAGCCAGCAAAAAAGCCAAAGCAAATACCGACCACGACGCCATACGTAGAATTTCGAATTTCGAAACCGTAACGAAGCTGGTGAGCAGAAAAAGAGGAAAAGGGCAGTAGCGTCAAGCACCGTGCCCGAAGGACGAAAGGCAAACGCAGAGCGAAGGCCAGGCGTCCTCCAGGGCACAGAGCTCGTCGAGCCACCGCCCCAGGTACTGCCGCAGCAGCACAGCCTCGACGAGTTGTACTTGAGAAACACAGGCAAAAAGCTCATCTGGCAGAGAAAGAGTAATTATTATTTCAAAGGCAGTTGACCACTGTTGGATTGCAACAAGAGCGCAGGGAGAAAACTCCCAAAGCACATCCATTGGCAAAGCCAGGGAGGTGGATTGTGAGCACAGGTGGGCATAGTAGCCATCGAAGGGCCAACATGGGCTCAGAGAGGTGATCACACCACACCAATGAGGCCGTGATGGAGGCCGCACAAACTCGTGAGCGTAGTGTACCGTGAGGCCCGCAAGACCCAGGTAGCTGATAGTTATTGCACAGAAATACGACGTCAAAAGATAACCAGAGACATCGCAGTACGGAGGTGAATTCACTGCAAGGGTGAAGAGTGGCCAAGTCAGCCCAGGGTAGCTTGTATCATTGGAGAAACCGCAATTAAAAGGATAATAAGACTCATCCAGTGCCAGAAATTGCCTGACATTCCACCAGGCAGCGCTGCATCGCCATGTGCGCCCGTAGCCCAAAGGGCTAGGTAGACGGCTGCGGAAAAGCTGCGGAGAAGGAAGGAGGCAGAAAGACAGAAAAGCGACCAATCGCGCACCGGCCGGAGGCCTTTGAACGGAAGGAAGCAGGCAGGAAAGAAATAACAAGGGAAGGGAGGAAGGAAGGGGGGAGAAGGGGGGGGAAGGGCGACCAACCACCCAAAGGCCGAAGGCCCGTGTGCGGAGCAAGCAAGTAGCAGGAAAAAGGGGGAAAGGCAGAAGCCAGATAAATAAGGACAAGAAAATAGGGAAGTGCCGGACTGGTCAACTGAGAGTAAAAATTGCTCTCCGTATGAAGGAAGAATAAAGTCTATTTGGCAAAAGGCTAGAAAATGGTGACAGTACAAGGGATTCTAGCCCCTTATGCCTAAAATTGATAACAGCACAAGGGATTCTAGCCCCTTATCCCTAAAATTGATGACAGTACAAGGGATTCTAGCCCCTTATGCCCAAAAATGGTGACAGTACAAGGGATTCTAGCCCCTTATGCCTAAAATTGCTGACAGTAAAAGAAATTCTAGCCCCTAAAATTAATGACAGTACAAGGGATTCTAGCCCCTTACGCCTAAAATTGGTGACAGTACAAGGGATTCTAGCCCCTTATGCCTAAAATTGATGACAGTACAAGGGATTCTGCCCTATTTAGCTTAAATTGGTGACAGTACAAGCGATTCTGCCCTATTTAGCTTAAAATTGGTGACAGTACAAGGGATTCTGCCCTATTTAGCTTAAATTTGGTGACAGTACAACGGATTCTGCCTTATTTAGCTTAAAATTGGTGACAATACAAAGAATGCAAAAAATTCTGCCGTATTCCGCTCAAAAATGGTGACAGTACAAAGGATTTTGTCCTATTTAGCTTAAAATTGGTGACAGTACAAAAGATTCTGCCCTATTTAGCTTAAAATTGGTGACACTTGTCATATTGTCAACGCTTTCGACTGGGCACTTTCCAGATCCCAGAATCTCTGCTTTTTTAATTGCTTTAATTTTTTTTATTCTTTTAATTTTTTTAATTCCTTTAATTATTTTATTAAAAAAAATGAAAAGAATTAAAAAAACAAGAAGGTCCGTTTTTTTAATTCTTTTAATTCTTTTAATTAAGTAATTGAAAGAATTAAAAGAATTAAAAAAACAAGAGGGTCTCTTTTTTTAATTCTTTTAATTCTTTTTATTAAATAATTAAAGGAATTAAAAGAATAAAAAGAATAAAAAGAATTAAAAAAATTCAACAAACAGAGATTCTGGGATCTGGAGAGCTCCCAATCGAAAGCGTTGACAATAGGACAAAATCCCTTGTACTGTCACCAATGTTAAGAAAACAGAAATTCTGGGATCTGGAGAGTGCCCAGTCGAAAGCGTTGACAATAGAACAAATGTCACCAATTTTAAGCTAAATAGGACAAAATCCCTTGTACTGTCACCAATTTTAAGCTAAATAAGGCAGAATCCGTTGTACTGTCACCAATTTTAAGCTAAATATAACAGAATCCCTGGTACTGTCACGAATCTTAAGCTAAATAGGACAAAATCCCTTGTACTGTCACCATTTTTGAGCGGAATACGGCAGAATCTTTTGCATCCCGTGTACTGTCACCAATTTTAAGCTAAATAAGGCAGAATCCGTTGTACTGTCACCAAATTTAAACTAAATAGGGCAGAATCCCTTGTACTGTCATCAATTTTAAGCTAAATAGGGCAGAATCGCTTGTACTGTCACCAAATTTAAGTTAAATAGGGCAGAATCCTTTGTACTGTCACCAATTTTAGGCATGAGGGGCTAGAATCCCTTGTACTGTCACCAATTTTGGGCATAAGGGGCTAGAATCCCTTGTACTGTCACCAATTTTAGGCATAAGGGGCTAGAATCCCTTGTACTGTCCCCAATTTCGATTGGAATAGGCCAAAATCCCTCGTACTGTCACCCTTTTTTCGTTCAAGGAACCTAAATCCCTTGTACTGTCAGCATTTTTTGTTTCCCAAATAGACCCTGTTTTTCCTTGCCACAGGGGGAAGGGCGACCAACCACCCAAAGGCCGAAGGCCCGTGTGCGGAGGAAGCAGCAGGAAAAAGGGGGAAAGGCAGAAGCCAGATAAATAAGGACAAGAAGATAGGGAAATGCCGGACTGGTCAACTGAGAATAAAAGTTGCTCATGTCTCTGTGGACACGTCACTGGTGTGGAAAGGTACGTGCATCTTTCCTCCTCCCCGAGGCTCTGTGAGACGAGGAGGATGGTTGGGTCGACTGCTCAGCAGGAGTTCTACTACGAGGGCGAGTGGCAGGACCAGGCCCTGCCGAGGGTGTACGATGCAATTGCTGCCTTTGAACTAGCTGTCATAGGCGAGCTAGGTTAACTTGATGAGGGCTTTGAAACTGAACTTGTGGCCACCATTGTTGCGAAACACTGGCATATCGTTGAAGCCATTCAGGGGCGCTAGCAGTAACACTACTAATCCCTTCATCTGCACGGGTTTCACCACGATAAGAAGCTGCCAACGAAAAAGGTGGCAAGGAGGGCACTGAGCCCTTTGGACGCCACACGGCATTAGGGAAGACTTCGTTGATGGTAGCTTCATCTGGACACGGAGAGATGGCAAAGAAGTCATTGCGAAGTGCTTCTGCCGACGCCGCTTCAAAGTTTGCAGCATGAGCTTGGCCAAGAATGGATTCTGCTTGGCACTGGGGAAATGGGCGCGGTGGTTGATGAGGGGGGGTGGAGGATGTTGCCTCCCCAGCGGGTTGAGGGCGGGGTCTTGGTAACTTAATTTCTATCTTGGCATTGACGATGTCTTTGGCAATACTGAGCGAATGTAGATACGGAATAATAATAAGACCCGCTCCACAAGCTTGATCAGTCACTGGTGTATGAGGAGGCTGAGGAGTTGGCCTAGGAAGCCTGCCTTCAGTGACTTTGAGCACTGGATCCCCCTCAGACTGAGGAAGCGATTTGACCTGCTGAAAGTCTCTAACATCCGTTCCCGGAAGCTCGCCCATATGCTTTGCTAGCTCTGGGATCATTCTCACGGGGAAATAAACCATCAAAGAATCCCAGGGCAAGCCCAGTCTCCGATTGACTTCTTTCGTGCGGTCAGTGTTTTTATCCTTGGAGCGATGATGCAAAATATGCGCAAAGTTGGATACTGCAGGAAGAGCAATGTCCGCGCCAGCTTCTTGACGCCGTTTGACATGGTTAAAAGAAGAGAGCGTGGCGACTAATAGAGACTTCTCCCAAAATTCTTGGTGTTGGAACCGCCGATATCCTTCGCTGGGACTGGCTCCTTGAAAAGTGGAGTGATTTTCCGGCAGGCATTGGAACAAGTTGGCGATCACCTGCGCCATGCTTTTCATCTGCCCTTGCAACAAGGCCCATTTTAACTCCTGCAAATCTGGCAGAACTGTGGCAAAGGAACCAGTGGTGAGCAGAGACTCAAGCAGATGTCTTTTGGCAAAAGCACTGTAGCATTTCGCAAAATGACCTATGTTGATTTGTAATCTCGCTAAAGGCCAGTCTACATTGACGAGTCCATTCAATGGGAAGGGCTGGTCAACCTTGTACAGCGCTTTGTTGATGATAGTAGACTCAGCTGCCCTCGAGAGATCCAAAAGAGCATCATATGTAGCCTTGGCTGCAGCAGCATGAGAGGCAGTTTGGGGCTCCTGCACTTTGGAGGGAACCCACTTATCTGACGTTGGCGGAGCAACTCGGGCTTTGGCAGCCGAAGAGGTCATTGAACTAGTATCAGATGTGTTGCGCTTTCGCCAAGTCCTTGCTGCCGCTTTCTCGTCTTGGTCAGCTGACCATTGAGGTATGTGTTCCGTGAGGTGGCGCACTGCTCGTTGCGTAATATCGATGTGGCTGGCATGTATAGGGGCCAGACGCCAGGAATCAAATAAGTGAATATAGTGAGTCGACCACCACTCTGCACTGGGATGCTTGTTTCGATTATCCAGCCAGATATCATACTTCTGATTCCACAGCCACCACTTGCTGGGCGACTCAGGGACAACAATTCAGTGTGGGCTGCGTGAGTTGTCCGTGCTGTAGGCCCACACTAATGGCGAGTCGATGCCCCCTGGATAAAACGCTTTCTGTCGCGGCCACTGAAACGATGATCGGGCAACATTTCTTGCCAAGGCTAGCATAAGATGGAGACGATCTGCGCGGGTAATAGTTTGCCCTCGATGTTTCACCTTATATTTGACAGCCAGAGCAAGGGGAAAAGGAGATCCTTTGTCATGGCTGAGGTAGATACCCGACAGATGAAGTCGCATTTCTTCCAAGGAGAGGACAACATCAGACATGGCTCCCCTCGCGTGATAGAAGCGATCGTACTTGGACTTTATGAAAGCCACTCCATACATGAGAGTCGCCAGCACCGTGACGCAGCCAGGCAAGCCGCGCATGTCAAGGGGACTTATGATGGTTGCGACGGTTTGAGCACGCGTAAAGCCCACCGTCGCTCGAGTGTATGCTTCACGATTGGCAAAGTCAGAGGAATCAGGCTGTCCGCTCAAGAAACTAACCCCTGTTTGGAAAACCAATGCATGGTAGCATGTTGCTCCCGCCAGCGTGACCACTGTGTCCACTTTAAAGGGGACCGGGGTACGATTGGGGAGGAGAGGGGTGGGAGCATCTGCCAAATAGCCTTTGAGTCCACCGATGGTGGTAAGTGCCAGCAGTCCAGTATGGGCACCTCTGGTTTCTGGGTCATAGGCAGGAATGTGTGATGTGAACTTCATGACCTCTGTCCACACCAACTGGGCGACAAGCTCGTTGATCTCTCTTGGTCGGATTTAATTGGAGCATGGCTAACTTCGTGATCCCAATGGATGTACCTGAAACCCGTGGGGGCATTGTAATTGGTCCGACGTGCGCCGGCGCCGATCCGCCATTCACCTCGGCCAAAGGAGCAAAGCATAGGGTACTGTACTGCTATAACTGGCTCATAAATGGGCGCCGGGACTCGCGAACTAGTAGGCAGGATGAGCGACCAATGATGGCATCCTGTCAAGCCGCTGGCACTGAGTGAATTTGTTGCCAGAAAAAAAAGCAGGGGAGATCCTGGCATTGCTGCAAGTACCCCTAAGACCAGCAGTACTCCTAGGGCGCTAGTGGTGTCAGCATATTTCAGCAGCGGCTCATACTGCAGTGCCCATAACAACGCCCAGTATGCCTGAAGGGGTAGATCTGCGCCATACGGCTGAGCTAGGGCCAGGTCGACTTCAAATTGATTCCAACCCTGTTCAACAGGGCAGGCTAATCGCACAGTAGCATCAGCTGCATTGTCAGCAATCAGGATAGGAGAAGGCGTTGCCAGTGGGGCGTGGTCAGGGGGAGCCGTACGGCTAATGCAGGCAGGTGGCGAGTGTTGTGGAATGGCAGGCAGGTCGCGAACACCTTGTGTGGAAGGAACTGCCATGGAGTGTGGCAACAGTCGAGCAGGACTAGTTGTTTTCCATGGGCAAGTCAAAGCCGTGTATTGAACAGCTGCGGCTTGACGAAATATTAAATCAAGGTTTCGTTCTTTACTAGGCTCCGTGCCTTGCACGAGGGTTAAGGCAAGCGTGGCAGGGGTGACCCACCGATGTGGCCCTCTGAGGCCAATACTCGATTCAGTAATGCGATCTCGCACCGCTTCAGCATCGACTCCTGCTGCCAAGCCTCCCTGGCTTTGTTTGTCGTCACCCGTAAGGACATGGAGGCAATCACGGCGAGTGAGAGACTGTGCATAAGTACCTTTGTGTTCTCCAAGTTGCTGTGCCTCTTCCAAGACGAGGAGATTGCAGCATCTAAGGTGGGCGGCAATGCCTGGGTGAGGGCTTTGCGCATTCTGATACACTGTCCCCGTAGTGCATAAAACAACTTTTGCATGCGTGAGAGCATGATTGCACTTATTGGATGGCTTGTCAATTGTGAATCTTCCAGGAAAGTAATGGTCACGCGCAACCGGTCGGACCATCAACTGCTTTTGGGGTTCCGAAAGATAAAGATTGTCAACATTTTGCGCTATAGCTTCGCCGGCAGGGTTTTCGCGGAAGAGAACGCCGATCCGAGTATGGATAGTGGTAAGCGACAACCACGCCAGCAGATAAGTGAATGTAAGTGTTTTGCCAGCTCCAAAAACTCCAGCGATGGCGAGACTAGTGCGATGGGCACGCAGCGCAAAAATAAGCGCTGAGGTGGATGCAATTAAATGCCCTGCGTCTTCGTGGGCCAGGCCAGCAAGTTGTTGCGCAAAGGCGGGGGCTTGTTGCAGATGGGTAGCAATATCTCCAGTAATGAGGAATAACAGCAAGCGATGCAGGCTGGAAAGTAGCTCCCGATAATGCATGTTCTCGATGGGTGGATGATCTACTGCCCTGGGGATGCCCAGATGGACAGGTTTATGCGTGTCTGACATACGGCTCATCTGTATGAAGCGATGACCCAAAGTAGTCTGGCCAACTAAATGCACGGAGCGGATACGAATGTCTGCCTCGAGAGTCAATGCAGCAATGTCAGCTGGTAAGCCAGAGCGTCCTGCTGGACTATCAGTTACGCCAACATCATGTTGCCGAGGGACATGAGCCACCTTCCATCTATAGGCACGTGAGCCGTTGAAGGCTCTCAGAACCGGGTCCTGATTGGACTTGTTCCCGAGAGCGCCTGCGAAGGGTTCTTCGTAAAAAAGCAGCCGTATATCAACATCTGTACATCATCACATCAGCAACATCAACATCTTTACATCATCACATCAGCAACATCAACATCTGTACATCATCTCATCAGCAACATCAACATCTGTACATCATCACATCAGCAACATCAACATCTGGACATCATCACATCAGCATCATCAACATCTGTACTTCATCACGTCAGCATCATCAACATCTGTACTTCATCACATCAGCATCATCAACATCTGTACATCATCCCATCAGCATCATCAACATCTGTACTTCATCACATCAGATCATCACATCATCACATCTGCAGATCTAGATC
>VSDK01018228.1:159492-170723 GCA_009767595.1 Symbiodinium kawagutii
GTTTTGCTGTGGTAGGTTTTGATTTGGTACGTTTTGCTATGGTGCGTTTGGTCTTGGTACGTTTTGTCTTGATACGTTTTGCTGTCTGGCGCGTTTTGCTGTTTTACGTTTTGCTCTGGTACGTTTTGTGCTGGTACGTTTTGATGTGGCGCGCTTTGTCTTGGACCTTATAAGGTTGTGGTGCGTTTTGCTCTGGTACGTTTTGCTGTCTGGTACGTTTTGACTTGGTACGTTTTGCTGTGGTACGTTTGGTCTTGGTACGTTTTGTCTTGGTAGGTTTTGCTCTGGTACTTTTTGCGCTGGTACGTTAAGTTGTGGTGCGTTTTGCGCCGGTACGCTTCATCATCGCAACCTTCCCATCATTTTTTCTACTTCATTATTATCATCACCATCATCTTCACCATCATTTTCGCTGCATCTGTAAATCGATCCGTTATTATTTTTGCTTCGTATACTTCAGGCTGCTATAACATCGCTTTTTTCGCTCTCGGGCCAACCGTCGTCTAGTTTTTATATTGTTCTTGTTCAAGGACCAAGAAAAATGCCGTATATGTGTTGTCCGGCGCTGGCACAGAGGGAACAGTGAAAGTAACCAATACTGCATCACCGCTGTTAGCTCCGGCTTGAAAAGATGTACGGTTGAGTTTAAACTCATCTAAGAGGCGATAGTACATACTGTCTCTCCTTTCTTGGCGTGCCTCCGGGAGGTCTACTAAGACACGAGCACCTACCTGGGGAAGGGCGAAGAGGGCAGGCAAGTCAGAGTTATCATGGAAATCAAGATAAAACTCATTGATGTCTTCTGGCCCAAGTGCATAGGGACGAAGTTTGGCAGGCATGCCTGTGGTATATGTTGTGGCCACTATGCCCACCATGGAAAAAGCATCTGCTTTCCTTTCGGTGGAAGGGTGAGTGGCCTGGTATGAGAGTTGGGGCAAGAAGATGTACAGAAGGACGATGAGTTCGCGAAACGAAACTTGCTGCAGCTCTGAGCGGGCCAGCGCCACTAACCATGGGATGTTGTCAGCTGGCAGAAGTGGTGGCTCAGGCACCCGTTCATCATGATACACAGTGAGACCCACCCTAATCTGTGTAAGCAGAAAGGTCGCCATTTCCGCCAGGCTGGGCAAGGGTGCCGGGAGACCTTTGGCAAGGCCGAGTTGATTAGCATACGCTAGGAGGTCAGCATCACTGCGTCCCAATGGTTGAAGGAGAGGTTTGAAAGCATCCGCCATTTGCAAGCGCATCCAAGATAGGAGGCGTAAGGCAGCTTCATTGGCTATCTGTGGCGGGCGAAGCGGGTACCGGAGTAGAAGGCTACCAAGCGACTGAAGACCTATCGGTAAAGTCTGTCCCACCAAATGGCAATAATTGTGATGTGCACCTTTGTCCCACGTAGGCGTGCCAACAATCATGGTGAGTCGTAGCTCAGCATACAGAAACGAGGGAATTAGAGTGGGTTGCCAGCAACACAATTTATCAGCTGCCTGGTGAATTAAACGGACGCGGTGTGGACGGCTGGCCGATTCACCCAGGAAAGGATTGGTCACTTCTTCATGGCAGAGTCCGAGTAGAAAGGGCAGGATACAAGGCGCACAGGCAATGGCTCTTAGTTGGAGAGAGAGATTCCACGCCATACCTCTCAGAACGATAGCCATACTTGCCGCCGTATAGCTGCCAGCAGAGAAGCCTCGCAGAAGCATCGAGGGCCTATGTAGGTTAGGAGCTGTGACTGGGTAATCGGACAAGACTGTGTTCATTACTCGAATGAAACCAGCATTGGAGGCGTTGAGAAGGAAATAGTAGACTGCCATTAGGAATTGTGGATGTGGTTCCCTACGATGGGCTGGCAAGGTTCGGGCCCTTCCAAGAATCAAGCTGGCTTGGTGGTAAATGCGAGCAGGAGGGATAGAACATATTCTTGCCCAGGTATGGCCAATATCACGGGTATTCTCCATGAGGACGGTAAACTCATTGGTAGCTAAGTTGTGGCCCTGCGCGGTAACCGCGACGTGGTCGATGCATTGGTAAGAGGCAGTGATATGCGGGGCAGGTTGTAGTCCCAGTGGCCTGTTACCCAGTCCAAGGCAATCGACCACCGTGGGGTCCGTGATGAGGAAGCCTGGGGCGGTGCATTCTAGCTGAAGGCAACTACTGAGGCAAGCCGTGAGAAGATGCAAATAGTACGAGTGGTGAGAAGGCTGCGGAGTGCCCGGAGCAAGTGCTTCTAGTGCGCTGACTTCGAGGGAATCCTGCGCGTACATGCGAACAAGCCGATGCAGTGCAAGGAAGGCTGGAGTGTTGGGTGGCACCTCTGGCAGAAGCTTATACAACTCATAGCTCTGCCCTTCTTGAGAGGGCGGCTGGGCGGCAGATTCCGCTACCGTATTCCCTTCCTCGGTAGCCATTCGTGCGGCAACTGGGTAGGTCCGAAGCAGCAGAGGCACAGTAGCCAGGGAAAAAGACTCTATGGGACCATCAGGGCGGTCAGGAAACCAGAGACGATTGAGAGCAGCCGATGCGATCCAGAAGTGCGGGATGAGATGCTCTTGCACCTGTAAGTAAAGCGAGGGATCGGCTGAGGGGTTGCGGTCAATGCGTTGCCACCGGAGAAGAGTTAAGGCCCGTAAAGTTGCCGACACCCGAATGGGCTGCAGCTTACCCTCTAGTTTAAAGCCAGCCGTGAGCACACTAGGCCCTTCATGAAGGAGGGACGGTTTAGAGCCTCCAGGCAACCTTAGTCCACACAGCGATGAGCAGAGAGGCTCCCAGCCTTCTCGCGCAAGAAGTGCTAGTTTCTCAGGAGCATCTGCTTTACTGCTGCCATAACTATGGAGGATGGCTGGTCGCACGTGGGTCAAGTGGATGCGATTGGCCTGAAAGCAAAGGTGTCCTGGCATGACCTTTGCCACTGCTATGCCCTGAAGATTCGGCAGGAGGGACAGGGCCCCTTGCTCAAAGGTACATCGAGCCCATCGAGTGAGCGACGGTTGGCGGTTGCAACCTCTGGTAGTGAGATGGGTGGAGCAAGCATGCCTCGGCCACTGGGCAGGGGTGATACTCGTGGTGGCTTCAGCCTTAGGAGAGGATCCAGGTTGCCCTGTGGCTGGGATGGGCCAATACCTATCGATCCCAAGAGAGCCCAGGCATGCGTTAAGTCCTGAGCTGTTTTCGGCATAGTGCCCAACAATGGCGTGTAAACAATGCCCGATAGTGCTGCAGCAGTGGGGTTAGAGGGGGCAGCCGTACTCGCAAGATACTTGTCTCTGGATTCCAGCAATTTTTGCTCCCACTCTTCTGCACTTCGAGTGTGTGTTTTGTAGTCAGGCGGGTGCGAAGTCCCAACGGATATGACTAAACCTGCATTGAGATCGAAGTGAGGTTCGGTAAACAATAACATCTTAGTGCGAGTGGCGGGTTGGCGTCGACCCAGTTCAGTATCCAGGGATGGTTGCGTGTCGGCAAGCCTCACGAGTTCTTCAACTTCAAAAAGAGTAAGTGGAACGCTATCGTTGTCGATGAGAGCTATGTGAGTATGAGGGTACATTAGCCGAGCCATCTCTAAGACAAAGGTACCTGCCCAAACATAAGGCACCATGTCCAGCCCTGATGTCTCGTCAGCCCGTATCCATACCACATCCACTGTTTCAAGATAGGGACCCTGAAGCTGGCGCCTGCTATACCACCAAGGAGCGAAGGCTGGCCAATGGCCAACGTCCCCTGGCAGTCGGGTGTCCACCATTACATAGACAGTCTGATAGTGGCGAGCTTGCGGTAGCTGACGAAGGACCTAAGTCCACTCGGAGTGTAGGTGGAAGCAGGCATGGGAGAGTCCGCGACAATGTCAGCTGTTCGAGCATCCACAGAATCGAGGCCAAAGGGAGTACTTAGGCGAGTTGCTTTGGCCCGGCAGTCTCTCAAGTGTCGCTGAAGGAAGGGAATACGCTCGTCCGTAAGGTCCTGACTGATCCATGAATCCATACCTTGACCTGATAGCCACTGGATAGGGAGGCCATCAAACTGAATAGCCTGCAAGGGCAACTCGGCAGCATGCCGCGGACTGTCTACGATGCCATCATCGCATTGCATGGAATCTGGTAGGTCACTAAGCATTCCAAAGCGATTGGAGGTAGGAATGGCCATGCAGGGCAAAGCAAAAAAGCTAGGACGAGGTAAGGGGCCGAAGGCCACTTCCAAGACCAAGCAAGGCACAAGAGGAGTCACAGGGCGAGAAGCCGAAGGCTGCTCCCAAGGACACCACAGAAGGAGAGGGAAGGAGGAGTCACGAGCGATAGGCCGAAGGCCCCTCCCACGGACACCACAGAGAGAAGGAAGGAAAAGAAGACGGGGACAAAGGAAGGAGGCACAGCAAACTTAGAACTAGACTGTAAGTGTACAGAATGTCTGATACTACCAGATTCTACCAGAGTATGCAACAAGAATCAAACAAGAATGCATGAGACAGATTGCATGCATATATGTATCGTAGCCAGCCTCAAAACATCCTAGTTTGGCGGACCAACAGAAGGGTTGCCCATAACAAGTTGCGACAAGTTGTGTGAAGACTGTTTGGAATTTAGCCTCAAAGTCCCTTGAGCCAAAATGGCTACGGATCCAGCATGCGCATATTGGATTGCCAGATAAGCTTGAGCGGTTGGAGCTTCGTGAATACCCTGCCTCATATTGGCTTCTGGACATGTTTCGGCTGGGATCGACTGTCAGTGGCTCACAATTGATGAAGGTAGCGAAATTGGCCCACAGCCAGCCGCCTCATTCCCTCGCAGGTGTCAACGTCCCCGTATGTGAACCACAAGCAGGTATGCCCGAAACCTCAGGGCACTGGCTGTTCTTTATTGCATGTTGACAGATCTTTGCCGCAGAAAGCGTGCTACCCGCAAAACCCTGCTCATGTGATGTGACCTCTGCATCGAGGACACTTCTATGACTCATAGGCTATAGATCCGAAGGCTGCAACTGAAAAGGCGATTTTGGGCGACCAGTGTCCAACACCTGATGGTCTGAGCGATGGCTGCCTTAGATCTGTCACGCCGGGCGTTAGCGGGCGTTAGATGCGCCCAGTTGACCCAAATGCCGCAGTGTCAACATATAGTGTCTCTTCCACGGTGCAGGCCTCTGATGTGTCCATGTCATCTAGCGGCACGGAAACGGAGGAATCCAGCAGCAAAAAGAGGAAACACACAAGGAAGCCCAAGTCGGCTACCCATCGTGGGATACTGCAAATGATACAGAGAGATAAAGGTCGTTGGAAAGTGCTCGCAATTTCGCTAGCTTCGCGAAAATTTCTCACAGCAAAAGGAATATAATGAAGCAGCAGCGAGTGCTATTCCTCCTCCTGCATCACTCAGTTCGTTGCCTCCGGAATGACCCATGGCTCATATGGCGCTGCGCCTCCTCTGTGCTTCTTCCATGTACAAACAGACTATGGTCAGGGGCACGTTGGAAAGGCGACTTAATGACCCTGGGCTTAGCGATGGCCTGTCTCCTGTGGCAGAGCTAATTGCTTCTCTCTTCAAGAGGGTACAGATCGGCTTTGTACGACAGTTCATTGAAGGGGAGCTGTTTGAAGACGCTCAATTCTGGCACAAGAGCCTGATCACAGAACTGGCAGGGGCAGTACACGCGCTCAAGCAGATTCAAAAGGGAATGGTCATTGCTCCCCAGAGAGCCGGTTCTATTGCGCTATCCTTCGTTATGTTGCATGATGTGGAATCGGTCATCTCCAAGGGCAACTTGCCTTTCCGAAACACAAAGATCTACTTCCCTACTGCCTTCCTCAGCCTGGTGCTTACCAATGCCAAGAAACTCAATTTCTTGGGGTCGTGGCAGGATGCCGTGTTTTCTCGGAAAGGCCTGGTCATGAAAGAACATGACCATGAAACAGATCCTTGCAGTCTGCTGTTTATAGAGCAAGGAAAAACAGAAGCCCCTAACATCAAGCAGCATGTCAATGGAAGCACTCGATTTCCCTTGACTCGCAAACTAGTTGGCACGGGCTTGTTAGCCAGCAAAAACCTAGAGCTCCTCGCATGTCGATTGAACCCCGCCACTCTGCATATCGAAGTGAGAGTGCCGAATCTTGACCCAGGTGTGACTACTGTGGGGGCCCTTCCATCTGTCCTCGGAAAACGCCTGCTTTGAAGCCTCCAAAACTGGAACCGTTCAAAATTGCCTTCAAACAAGTTCGGAACATGGAATTCGAGGCAGGGAGCCCAACAAGAATATTCAACCCAAACCCGCGCCAAGAAAAATGTCAGCTAAGGAAACAGAACACAAAAAGATTGAAAATCGACGAGGAAACCCTTGGGAACCCCCATAGAAGTACGAATATTCAACCCAAACTCGCGCGAAGAAAATGTTAAATCCTAATGAAGCAGAGCACAAGAAGACTGAAAATCGACGAGGGGACCCTTGGGAACCCCCATAGAAGTACGAATATTCAACCCAAACCCCCGCCAAGAAAAATGTCAAATCCTAATGAAGCAGAGCACAAGAAGACTGAAAGTCGACGAGGGGACCCTTGGGAACCCCCATAGAATTACGAATATTCAACCCAAACTCGCGCGAAGAAAAAATGTTAAATCCTAATGAAGCAGAGCACAAGAAGACTGAAAGTCGACGAGGGGACCCTTGGGAACCCCCATAGAAGTACGAATATTCAACCCAAACCCCCGCCAAGAAAAATGTCAAATCCTAATGAAGCAGAGCACAAGAAGACTGAAAGTCGCCGAGGGGAATTTTGGGAACCCCCATAGAAGTACGAATATTCAACCCAAACCCCGCCAAGAAAAAATGTCAAATCCTAATGAAGCAGAGCACAAGAAGACTGAAAGTCGACGAGGGGACCCTTGGGAACCCCCATAGAATTACGCATATTCAACTCAAACACGCGCGAAGAAAAATGTGAAATCCTGATGAAATTGACATGAAATTGACGACAGGAAGACTGAAAGTGGACGAGGGGACCCTTGGGAACCCCCATAGAATTACGATGATGGATCAAAAGTCTGCCCGGGGGACCCCATGGGAACCCCCCTAGAGTTCCCCACATTCACCCTTTGGAAAAATATAAAAGGTATTAGAGATGGCGGTAGGGGTTGGCCAATGATCAATCAAGTCTTGAAATTGAGATTTTGCATTTCTGCGCTAGTATTATACACTGCGATTTTCCCAAAGGGTGGCCCGCGTATCAGGAATGAAGAAGATTAAGAAGCATCGTGACGCTTGCTTTACCACAAGCTCTCGAACAAGCACTCGCGCAATTACGCTACCAAAGCATTACCACACGGTCACCAGCGCCACAAAAACGCAAGCACAACAAAATCACCAGCACAAAAGATCACCAGCATAGCAACATCACCAGCACAAATCGCCAGCGCGCCGCCGCAAACAACACTGCAAAGTCACCAGCGCAAACAAACTACAAGCGCCGCGATATCACCAACAATCTCACCTCCACAACGCCAGCGCACCAAAACCACCGATAACAACAAAATCACCGGCGCCACCTGGACAGAACATGACCAACGCCCAATACCAAAAACCAGCAGCACACCACGAACACCACCATTATAAAATCACCAGCCCACAAACAACACCGCAACAAAATCACCAGCGCAACACCACCAGCACACCCACAACACAGGCGCAACAAAAATTCACTACAAGCCAACCGGATCAATTTTAACCAGCAAATTGCACACAACGCAACCCAATCAAAAACCGCTGCCAAACGATTTTCAAAGACATTGTCAGCCAACCAATCGCTTCCAGAAAAACAAAACGCAAGGCAGCAATTGTTACCAAACTGCTCCAAGCACCCTGAACAGGGTTCTAATTTTGGAAGCTCAAAAGCAAGCGGTTTCCAGGGACAGATGGAAGGGCACATGTGTTTGAAGCATGATACATGGTGATGGATGGATGGCAAGCAACAAGATACAGATGATGGCGATCTCTTGGCAACAAATTTTCGCGAAAGGTTGATGGACCGTATGTAAACCGTAGCGCAAAAACCGTAAAATAGGTCCACTTTTGGGGTCAAAACGCGGACTCCAAAACGGGGCCCATCTTTTGACAAACAAATTGCGGGCTCCATTTTGAAGCCCACATTTTGACCCCGCACGACATACGGCCCATCAACCTTTTGCAAAATTTGCTGCCAAGAGCTCACGATCATCCGTGTCTTGTTGCTTGCCATTCATCCATCACCATGTATCACGCTTCAAACAACATGTATTTGACAGGGATCGGATTGAAAATTATGCCCAGCAATTTGGACTTGATGTCAGTGACCCCTTGGAAAGCTGATGTTTGTTGCCACATTGGGACAGACGCTCCAATAGATATCTTGGCACGACATGAAGACCATCTGCTGGAGCGCTTGAATTGCGAAGATGCTATCAGAAGCAACCTCGTGAGATTGTTCACGTCGGATGGCGCTTTTGCTGTCCCGGTGCAGGCGGTTGCGGCCTTTGACACACCAATGTGGACACTTCAGGTTTCTTTTCCTCTAGGGCGCTGCTTGTGCACTGTGGCAGCGGTCACATGTCGAAACTACAAGAGACTCAAGCATTGCACACCAATGTGGACACTTCAGGGCAAAAGTGACCATATCTTTCTTCAAGAATGGTGTCCGACTATCACTCACAAGAGCTGGAATGCCATCAACGACTCATAGCGGAGGATCGGTTGGAACTCGAATGCCGGCCGTTCTGAAGCTAGTTGCTGCCTCCAGCAGTGTAAGGTCGAGTGGACCATGATCTGCCTCAGGGCGGATTGCCGCAGCCGTTTCACCCAGCCTAAATGGCTCTCTCGGAGCGGGGTGGGAAGCAGGTTTGCTCACAGGAGTATTCCTGCGCGCGCGGCCGGTGCCATGGCTGCTTCAGGTTACACCTGCTCATTGGATTCTTTGGGAAGGGGATGCTTCTTCCCCAGATGTTTCTGGACCAATCTGGTCTTGGAACCTGGATGAGTCTCGTTGGACCCTGGTGGTTGCTACCCTTCGATCCTGCTGGTCAACCCTCTGGTCGGCAGTTTGCTTGACGGTATTCATACCGTGACTATGGCCCACAGCTAGTGAGGAGAGCAGGCTGCGCTGGACTAGCTATACATTCGCTGGCTTTGATTTATCAATATTTTTTTGAACATTCACTCAGAGCTTGGCTCTTTGCTCGATGTGGTCTTCACTGTAGCAACCTTGGCCCCGTTAATGGTCATTGAATTACTGGTTTGCATTTCTGGTGCAGAGCTTTCGTTTGATTCGCTCAGTGTGGCGGAGGCTAGGGATTCATTCAGAACATGTCGAAAAATGATCCGTCTGCGGATCCAAAAGTGACAATTTTTTTGTTTTTCCGGTTGTCAACGTGAGCTCTCAATAGCACGCAGGTTCCGCGTTTTCAGAATTTTTCTCAAGACAAAAATTACGGTTTTGCCCTTTCCGGCTCAACAACGTAAACCGTCAACAGCAGGCAGGTTTGGCATTTTCGGGCGTTTTTCCTCCGTGAGAAATCGCCGTTTTTCTTTTCATGCTCTCTGAGGCAAGGGGAGAACATGCAACGACAAGAGAAAAGAAGCAAAGGCAAAACAAAGGCAAAAGAAAGCTAAGGCAAGGCAAGGATAATGCAACGACAAGAGAAAAGAAGACAAGGCAAAAGCAAAAAGCAAGGTGAAGCAGCGCACGGTGAAGTGAACGCTAGTCTTGTGAAAGCAGAATACAGGGCAGCGCCTTTTGCAGTGAATGCAGGTAAGCGTCTGAGCAGGCAGCGCGCGAAGGCAAAGCAAAGGCAAAAGAAAGTTCAGGCAAGGCAAATGGCAGGTCAAGGCAACGTCAAGGCAAGGCAAAGGGCAAGAGCAGGGCAAGGGCAGGGCAAGGGCAGGGCAAGGGCAAGGCAAGGGCAAGAGGGCAAGGTAAGAGCAAGGCAAGGGCAAGGCAAGAGCAAGAGCAAGACAAGCGCAAGACAAGACAGAGAGAGACAAGGCAAGGGCTGGGCAAGGGCAAGGCGGCAAGGGCAAGGGCAAGGCAAGGGCAAGGGCAAGGACAAGGCAAGGGCAAAGGCAAAGGCAAGGCAAGGGCAAGGCAAGGGCATCGGCTTTCGGTTTTCGGTTTTCAGGTTTCGGTTTTCGGTCTTTTGGTTTTCGGTTTTTGGGTTTTTGTTTTCAACTTTCGGTTTTCGGCTCTCCGCTTTCGGCTTTCGGCTTTCGGTTTTCGGTTTTCGGCTTTCGGTTTTCCGCTTTCGGCTTTCGCTTTCGGCTTTCGGTTTTCGACTTTCGCCTTTTGATTTTCGGTTTTTTAGGTCTCAACCATCAACCCTGAAGCCAAACTCCAAACCATCAAGCCTAACCTTCAACCTTCATAAAACCTTAGAAACATGAACCTTAAAACTATAAATTTCAAAACGAAAAAACCTGAAAAGATTTCAGTGTCTTTGCTATTAAAGTTTAAAATGGTTTTGTGGTTGATTGTTTTAGCGTTTTAGGGTTTGTGGTTGCAGGTTGTAGTTTTCCGTTTGTAGTTTGGGTCTTTGAATTCAAACTTGAAGCAACAATGCTTGCTCAGCGAAACTATCCGTGGGTTCCAAGACCTTACACAGCGTCTGAATGGGACCGCTGTTGGGGTGGACAAGGACACGGATTGCTTTCTTTCCATTAAAACTCCAGGAGTTTTTTTTTTTTCCCTCTAGGGCGCCGCTTTGGCACTGTGGCCGCGGTCACAAGTCAAAACAACAAGAGACTCAAAGATCCCAATCAATGAGGGTGCATTAACATATCTGCAGTGAGACGTAAACTGTACAAAACCTAAGCAGCTCAGAGTGAGGGTACAGGTAAAAAGACCAGCAATCAAGTATTGCATTCGCGAGCAAAGCGAAATAAGAGAGCACCAGTAAATCCTGTGCAGCAGAAGTAAGCCAACCTACTTCGAAGTTGGTAATACCATCGCATCCGCAGAAGTACCCTTGGCAATGACTGCTTTAAAGTATAGGCTGAACATCGCAATCCTTCCCGTCGTTGGAAGTCGAAAGTGTGCAATGTACAAAGCCTGTCGACGATGTTGGATCCAGCAAAAGCCGTGAAAGTGTGACGGCACGAACGTCAAAGAAGCACAAGGCCAGTGTGAACCCATAAAGACATTACGTCACTCTCGAGAGAAAGAAGCAAGAGAATAGAGCAGCAACGTCAAGCACCGTGCCCGAAGGACGAAGGGCAAGCACCGAGCG
>VSDK01018228.1:185844-208635 GCA_009767595.1 Symbiodinium kawagutii
AATGTTGAGCGTCAAGTAGTGGCTTCTAGCTCCCAGATTTGAAAAAAATTGTCAGAATTTTCAAAATTAAATGCGTTTTTGCGAGCAGAGGCGATTCTGGTTTGGGGGTCGCAAAATGGAGGAGTTTGAGGTGCCGTGTCAGAGTGCTTCTTCAGTACCCTAGCCCTACGGGCTCGGCCGCGCATGGAACCCTCTCGAGCTCCTCCTCGCAGCCGCGCAACAGCTGAGTTTTGGTCCTTGGCAGAGTCATTGAAAGGACGGGGGCAAGAGCTCTGGTTCTATGTACCTACGGGGAGAGACGAAGAGCTCTTTACCTCTGTCCTTTCTGGCTTTTCCAAATATCCGTGCAGCAGGAGATGTCCTACAGCTCGAATTTGGCGATAGCGGTAAGCAAACACCTGCTCGTTCGCTGCCTTGACATGGCGTGTGGCCACCTTTCACCTACTTAGGCGATTTGTTGCTACCGCTCCTCTAGGTCACACGTGCACTTGTTTGGCATATACCAACAAGGTGGGCTCTTCGCAATTTACAGTCCCCACCTTCTCAGCACGCTGGAAACAGACCTGGTACGACCAAGCACTTGCTCTAGTGTATACCCTAGGGTGTATATATTTGCTTCTGGGTGCTCGGCTTCACCCACTCGCGCAAGTCCTCCAGGGGCGAATCGACACTTGCAAGGGCATGGTCGCAGCCCCAAGTACCCTCAATCGCATGAAGGTCGGGACTCTCTGTGAGCCTGTGCTTCTGGCCGTAGGAAATGATCTTCTGCATGCTGTTATCGAGGTCTTCCAGGCGATGTCTGCTGAACCATGTGGCTTTCAAATTTGGGAGGAAAAGGCTGGGGGGCACCGCCCTTTCGCGATTTGCAAGAAAGCAGACGAAGCCGGTTACAAAAGCTGCGGCGCGACTACAACAAGGGTTGAGACACCTCGACAAGGCGTTGAACCTACCAGGTTTCACACCCTGGCCTCACCAGTAGGTAGTAACTTCGGTGAAACTGACCGTCTGGCCTTTGTGTGAAACAGGCGTGGTTCGCCCCTTGACGGTGTCTCCCCATACTCTGGGCTACTTAGCCCACTACACTTGGCCTTTCAAGAGGCCACCATGGATACAATGGCTCCTCGTGGGTCAACTTCCAGCTTCCAATGGACTGCTTAGTTTCGTTATATACCATCACTCATTGCGAGCTAGATGTCGCGGCACATAAGGTTTGCTACAAAAAAGCTGGATAAATTGATCATGCGATATCACTGACAGATCCAACATGCCTGCAACTGGGCATGCAGCACCACAATTCTCCCGCCGAATTGATTGACACAGTGATGCGCATTGTGTGATGGCTTTGCTAGCCGTCACAGGACGTCTCTGCCAGTTATACGGATGAAGATTTTACACCAAGTTTTGCACAGAGGATCGCAGAGAAACGTGAGGCGGGGAATTCATTGCATGTACATAATTTTCGCAGTCTGCTGCCTTTGCTTCGTTTGCTTCTACTCTTCAATGCTTCGAAGCTTCGTCTGTTTCACTTTGTCTCACCTGGTTTCACTTCGTTTCACTGCTTCTTATCGACCTTAGCTTAGTGCTACCGAGGCGATGTATGCGAGCAAAAAAAAATTTGAATTCAAACTTGAAGGGTTCGAGTTTTTAGGTTTAGGGTTTTAAGGCTTATGGTTTTAGGATGCTGTAGGGTTTCAGGGTGTATGGTTTTAGGGTTTTTGGGTTTAGGGTTGATGTTTTTAGGATTTTCGGATTTATGGATTTTTACGCGTTTAGGTTCATGGTTTTAGGGTTTTGGCATGGTCTCAGAGTTGCGGCTATATGATTTGAACAATTTTTAGGTTCATGGTTTAAAAGTTGATGGCTGTACAGTCTGCAGCTTTAGGGATGTTCAGCTTTTTGCTTTTAATGTGGTGTTTCTGTTTTAGGATTTTGGGGTATTGCTTATGCTTCAAGGTTTTCAGTTTTCGGATTGTTCCGAGTTGCTTTCGGTTTTCGGCTTTCGGTTTTTCAGTTTTCGGTTTTCGGCTTTCGGCTTACGGTTTTCGGCTTTCGGTTTTCGGTTTTCGGCTTTCGGTTTGTTTCGGCTTTCGGCTTTCGGTTTTCGGGCTTTGAATTCCAACCTCCTCCACCCTCTCCGGATCACGTCTTCTTTTTTCGACTACATGAACTCAAACTCCAGCCTTTGGACCCTCGCTCCCTCATTTTTTCAGTGCCCAATTGTGTTAGAACGGAAAATATGGCACCCCAAGACTCCAAATGGGGGATCCACGAAGGATGCAGGTTGCTTAGTTGCTGGTGAGAATCGGCAAAAATAGATGGATCAGACTTTTTGACTCTTTTCCTTTTAAAGCGCATAAACTGTAACCCTAACGCATCTGCACTTGCTTGCGGCGATTGCAACGTTTTTTTTGAAAATGCATACTGTGATCGCTGTGTTTTTTCAATTTGAAAGTGCCAACTGCCGGGTTTTGTAATTTTGCGTGGACACATTCTGCATGGAGAAACGACAACCGACAAAACAAAAATGATTCCGATTGGGTATTTAACCAGCGAAAAATACATGAATCTGACATGATGACAGTAGACTGTTTGAACTTCATTCATCGGTGAGACGACATAAAACCCTTATGCTGGCAATCGGCCTTCCGACCTGCCACATCACGCCATGAATCAATCAGCTAAGACGCCCAATGATGGGGTTCACCAGTAGATAGATGAGGATTTTTGGTGGAATCAGCGCATTTGGCACAGCAACTCCAGATCAAATCTTGAGGGTGGAATCCAGGTGTAGGCTTTGCACCGAGCTTGTTTGGCGACCGATCGCGACAATCACCACAGTGGTCTTACTTCGCGTTGCTTGTTGTCTGTTACCTGTTGCTTATTCCTCGTTCTTGCACCAATGCAATGTCAATCGGAATAAAAAAAGTTTGCGGCAGCATTGGATGATTGACGGAGCGGCTTGGATTGGCAAAAACGGTGATTTTGGGCCAAAGTGCTCAGTTTCACTTGTCAACATATCTTCACTCTGCACTCTTCTTGGTAAGTAAGTAAATTGCTTTGGAGTGGTCTTCAGGGGTGATTTGGTTCTCCTTCGCTTTGTTTGCCGTCCTTTTTGCTTTGATAGCTACAGCTTTCTTCCCTTGAGAGCGACTAACACATTCTGTTTATGTCGTGCCCATACAGACAAAACTTGTTATTAATTTCTTAGCTCCTTCGCTCATTACTTGTTGTTTATTGTTTGTTGCCTATTACTCTCATTGCTTTTTGCTTGCTGCTGATTGCTTTTTGCTTACTGGTTCTTGCTTCTTGCTTGTTTTCCTCAATGCCTATTGCTTCTTGCTTATTGCTCATTGCTTCTGGTTTGTTGCTCATTGTTCTATTGCTGCTCATTGCTGTTTGTTCATTGTTTCTTAATTTTTGGTTGTTGCTTATGGTTTATTTTCGCGTGCAAGCTGACCCTTGGCAAGATTGGAGGCCTGAAGGTCCAAGCTGACCTTCAGCAGGGCTTCAAGTCTTGCATCGTAAACTCCTTAGTCGCAGAGTTCTTCCATGACATCCAGCACACTCAATTCGTCTAGGATTTGTCATGGGCTGAGCTCTCAACCACTCATTTTTGGAGTCCTCATGGAGGAACTGGCAGCCATGCAAACTCGCCATGCAGACTCCTGCCCATAGCAAGCTTGCCATTGTGGTGTCTATCATTGACAGTGGGTCAGAGACTTTCACGGACTTCCACTGAGAACATCAGAAAAAATTGAACTGTTCATTTCATAGCTTTATAGAGTGAATAGTAGGCTTTGCGCTTGTTGGTTTCAAGTTCCAGCCATGAAGGGTTTGAAACTGAAAGATAGCTGCCAGCGTTGGAGTCAAGACTTTTATTTTTGGTCGATTTCTCATTTGTTGGTGTCCGGATCTTGCGGTGAAGGATCGAGAGAAGCCGTTGGTGCTTTAGTGGGTACATGTGGGTACCCATCGCTGCTGGACTGTAGGGTAAGCGCAGCTTTCAGAGCGACACTGATGGTGATGTTCATGCCTGCAAGAGGCAGCACCTATGACCTTGCTTTTGCATGTGGATTGCTGCCATACAGCTTTGGGGAATGCTTCTGAGCCGAAGTTAACAATCATTTTCATGTTGAAACTACCCCAACTCTTCCCTGCCAACTGGATCTTCAAAAGATTATGCATCACGTGAACCTATGCATCAGTGATGTGCTTGCTGGGAGAGATTCCTATTCACACATATCTACAAAAAGGTTAGCTGTGAGATAAACCATTTTGTCAGCTTGTTGAGCACCGTCCCGCATCAAAACCACCCTGTTCGGGATCAATGCAATCCGCTCCTTGGTGAGGTGCTACTTTGTGTAACAAGTCCATGGCACCTCTGAAGTCGCCATGCTGGTGGGGCACTGTCAGTCCACAGAACCAACCCTTAATAGATAGATTGCTGTGAAGGGCTGACATCCCATATGATTAACGATTATTACCATCATGAACTGCATGGCCATCACTAAGCCAAGCCATCATCAACCATTGTTGGGCACCATGATTAACCACCATTCCCAGCCATCATGGGCCAAAACATGACACATCCGCAGTGATGCGACATGGCGTTTCGCTGCGTCCAGGACAGGCCAGCGGCTGGAGCCTTCGCCCTGTAGTAATCTCATGGGACAGGGCCCACATGGCAACCATTGAGGTACTCAAAGGACTACCGCAAGTCCTCACTGTTTCCTTCGGTCTGGAGATTTGACTCAGCCGTTGTTACAACACTTAGCCGTTGAAACCTGTGCAAGCACAATGCAGGTCTTGCTACTGGACAGGCTTCCCTCATTTCTGTATGTGTGGAAGTACCAGCAGCAAACATGATCTGATAGTGGGATGCCGCTGCAGGGATCTTCCCTAGCCTCAGTGTCGATACTGATCCGTACACCCAAGCGTTGGTTGTATCCCGATTGTTGATGGTCATATCAGTTGTTCCTGGTTTTATCACCATTGTTGAGACCTACATATATCCTCATTGTGTTGGTGCATGTATGCCACAGTATGCCCAATGTTGCTACTGCTGGTGGCATCCTCATTTTTGTTGACCCACGATTCTGTGCGCCCCACTTTTGGTATGGCTGTGGGTCAAAACCCTGTACCCCTGGTTCCCCATCATTAACCATTGTTTTCCCTATTATTACTATTATTATTATTGGTTATTGTTCCCCACTATTGGTTGGTTAATATTCACCCATAGCCATATGCCGCTGTTGGATGAGTCGCTGTTGTCAGGAGCCTCAAATCGCCAGGCCAGAGGGGCTCGGATTGGGGCCACCACCATTGTAGTCTATGGCTTTCACTTGCGAGAGCGGTTTCTTTGGAAATTGATGGACCGGATGATCCATAGAATGGTCTACCTGAAAGACTAGTGGTCTTCCTGCCAAGGATGGTCATTGCTGGTTGGGGGATGCAGCCGAATCTTGTGTAGGTTGATTCCTGCCCCAAGAAATGGCCAGCTCCTACTAGCTGGCATCCCACTCACGAACAGGTCTACCACAAAACGACACAGGGGTGTTCAATCAAGAGCCATGATCGTCGTCGTACGAGTTGTAGATATCGGTATACCACTATCGCTTCGAGCTGGAAGGCGTGGCAGTTTGCCAGTTGGGGAATGGAACGAAGCAACCAACATCAGGTATAAATTTTGACGTGACAAAAAAACTTTTAGATGCAGTGGGGATGTGCCGAGGTTTATCAGGACCGCAGGAACTGGGTGATTTTTTCTTTTGAATGGGAGAATCTACTCTACATGAAACCCGTATAATGGGTGCTTGAAACACGGGTTTCCTGTTGATTTTCCCATCGACCAACACAGTGAAGTTTGGTTCGATTCCAAGCAGTCGGAGTTTCTCCAACCCATCACTTGCTTAAGATTGAGTGTTCTTCAGCAGTTGGTATCCCTCGATTTCGCCGGACGGGAGGTTTCTTGTATCCACAGAGGCACTTGTCACGACTGCCCTGAGAATGTTATCTAATTCTGTTCAATAAAAGCCATTCATTTTGTCAAAACTAGCGTTACAGAATCAGGTGTTACTTGATCCAAGGGACAACCAGCCATCGTCGTCATCATCATCATCATCATCATCATCATCAGCATCATCATCATCATCATCATCATCATCATCATCATCATCATCATCATCATCATCATCATCATCATCATCATCATCATCATCATCATCACCATCAACATTCAATTTGCATGTTCAAGGCCACCCAGAATAGCTGCTAAGTCTTTCCTGCCAATGTTCACTATCTAGTTTTCTCTTACACTAAACACCATCGATCCAACCAACCAACCAATCCCACAATCTCGATCATTGGTAGATCATGATCAGTTCTCTGCTGCTAACATCTCTACACACCCTTGCCCAACGATCCCCAACGATGGCTGCACAGGTTGCCGCGGCCTGGATGGGCCCCGGTGGTGGCGCCCCCGCGGCCAAGCGGAACAACTGGCGGGGTCAGCCGTGTGCTGGGAGCTGTGCTGGCACCGTCACAGCTCCCAGGGGAGAGCGGCTGTCATTGGAAGTTTTGTGAGTTTGTTTCATAGAAATGCGTCCTCACGATTTCTCATTCACATATGTAGATGTATCTAGTATCATTTTGCTTTTATGCTTGCTTGCTTTTATGCTTGCTTTTATGCTTGCTTGCTTGCTTGCTTGCTTGGGTGCTTGCTTGGTTGTTTTTTTTCGCAACACAAACAGACAGTTGGATACAGGATGATACAGGATAGATACGCGACAGTCAGCAGTAGCCCCCAACCTTGACCAATTACCTGGCTGTACAATCTGTACGCAACTAGAAACTTAGGAATGAGCAGTCGGAATTTGGATTCAACGAGACAACGACACAGTCAATCCGATACCAAACGAAACTAAAAGAACAAACCGCCGGAAATAGTTGGCAGTGCCTGTGGTGCTCATTATTCAACATGAAACCAACAGCCACCCAACATCCGAAAACGCATTGCATTTGTTCAGGTTATCCACACACGAACAGCACTGATGGGTAGGATGGCTCGATTCATCCTTGATCAGCAGAAACTGATCGACAATAGTTGAGTCCTCAAGGGGGTTGCATAAACCACAATCAAACGGCATAGCCACGAACCACAAGAAATAAATATGGACCATACATTACTCGTACTATGATGGATTGGTTAAAAGCAACATAGTTTAATCAAAAATCTATGAACAAATAAAAAAAATAGATCAACAGATAAATCAACAAACTATGAACAGAGATACACATGAATAAACCATGTAAACCATGCTAGAGCTGCTGTAAACAATCGCCAACAATCCCAAAATCTCATGATTCTCCCGCAGCAGCGCTCCAAGGCAGCTGGCGGTTTTTTCACAGCGCCGGTGCCGTCGCCGTCACGCGACGGGTGAGTTCAGCGAAGCGAGTCTGCAAGGTCTGACGGTGAAAGAACTGAAGAAGATGTGCAAAGAGAGGCAGGGAACGGCAGGGAACGGCAGGGAACACAGCGCGGCTGTGACGAATGCTGTGATGTAGTCATGATGATCATAGACAGAACATCATTATAAATGTGAGAATAAGTCATGATGTTAAATGTGATGGTTTGGTTTCTAATGGTACGGTATAGTCATTACCCACTGAGCGATGATGTAAATAAACTATTGTGATAAGTATCTCAGCTGGTGATATTATTAGCGATCATTTGATTGACTGAAGGTGTCATTCAGTATACATTGTCATTGCTGGTATAGAAGCTGGTGGGGAACTGCAGCGCTGGTTGTCTTGTACAATTTTTTTGGTTTGTGTTTATGGGCTTGTGGCAGGATTGGGTTAGCAACAGAATCAAAGCAATCGGCAATCAATCAGATTTATGATGTATAATATGATATGTAGGCAGCAGAAGCAACAGTCAAATGTATGACAATGAATAGATTCGTCAACCAATGGTGTTAATGAGTGTAGCCATAGGCAAGAAGCCTAGGGAGTACGAACCCATCAAATGCTTGTGGACAAGGACCATTTGTTCCAGTAAGCAGGCTTATGGCAGGATCAGATCCTTATGAGCATCCGGTGCAGCGGTCCAAGTCACGAGAATGGGAGGCAAGCCATCATTGTTGTCAGTGGCGCGTCGCTATGGAAACCATAATTGAGTCGGTTGCTTGAGCAAAGCAAGTTTCCGACTCCTTGTTTTGGAGATTAAGCTCCATTTGTCTTGACTTGTCTAAAGCAGACGAATTATTGTGATGATTGGTGGTACCAGGTTGGGCCCAGTGAGCTGCAGATTCCAACTTGTGCCTAATCCGCTCCGGAGTTGGCCACGTGGAGGAAGCTGCAAGTCAAAGGAAACAAAGCAGACCTCGTCCATCGGTTACTTCAGGCGGGATGCTACGGATTGGTGTGTCCAAGTGAGTCAGCTTAGGTTATAGCTAAGGTCACTAATGTAACTACCAGTCATGCTAGATATAACAAGAGTTGAATGGCTTTTTAGCCAACTTGTAACCGGGGGTGTCACTCTGTGGCTGTTTTGATGGATGTCACCATTTTGTTGCATTTTTCCTTGAAGATGGCTGACCCACAAAATCCTATCCAATTCATGTGGAATATCAAGCCCTTTCTTTGACAGATATGACCCGAAAAAATCATAAATTGCTGATGATTGGCCTTGCAGAAATGCCCTGAGCAGCTGATTTCTGTTCCCTCTTGTGTCTCGTGTGCTGCTTCCGCCAGTTCACCGATTCGATGGTGGGCCAAAGTCAGGCCATGGTGATGCGGCTGGGAGTGGCGAGCATGGTGCCCGCAATAAACCCCAGGCCATGCACATCCAAGTGGACAGTTGCGGTTTTCGACGATGGTTTCTTAGAATCAGGGACCTCAAAAATGGTTGGTTTATTACTAAAAATGATTAGAGAAGGATGATTTGGTGATCCCCCTATTTTGAGGACCCCCCATATATGTTCACTTATGCCTCTATATTCATATCACTGGGATGCCCTATGAGGCTTGATGATTCTCAAGCTGAGCTACTTCCCTATCCACCTCGAGGATCCGAGTCAGCCCCTGGCGCATGACTTCATATGGGCAGCTTCCGGGTTTCGAGAGCGGTTGACCTCACAGGAGGATGAGCTCTATACCCAGGTGGGCCGCCCAGTTCAGCTTGATGAGCAGGTGGCTGAGATTGGTTGATGGATGGTTGGAAGGAAAGCCCCCCACGGCATACCTAGAGGAGTTTGGGTGAAGCCAGTAGCAATTTGCGTGGGGGTCATACCTAAACTTTCTTTATGATATATATATGTATAATGTACATTAAACTTTACTAGGAGACACTTTCGAGACTCTGGGAACCGTTCCCATGGCGAATGCATGGGGAACTACCACCACTCAGCAGCGGGGGAGCAAACCTGTCAGATCTGCGCTACCAATGGTAATTCTGATGCTTGCAACCATTACATGTGCCACTATATGCTACTATATCAATACTTACATATGTATATCTTCTTTATCTATGTAGATATAAATCACATATCTCTATATATCTGTCTCTCTCTCTCTCTTTCTCTCTATTCATCTGATTCTTGTGCCGTTGTTGTGTCTATTCGTGTCACTTCCGCCATGTTTGCCGAGGCGCAACGGGAGCTGCACGGTTTTGAGGTCTCGGACCTCCGAGAGCTGTGCCAAGAGAGGTGCGTCCAGGGAAGCATGGCCACGGGGTCGTGGCTGTTGCTTGGTCGTTTGTAGTGATCTATGGTGATTTATAGTGATTTATAGTCGTTTATAGTGATTTATAGTGAATTATAGTGAATTATCATCATTTTATATGATTTATAGTGACTTATAGTGATTTATTATGATTTTATATGATTTATAGTGATTTATAATGATTTTATATGATTTATAGTGATTTATAATGATTTCATAATGATTGATAGTGGTTTTATTTGACTTATAATGATTTTATATGGATTTTGGTGATTTGTTGTGATTTTTTTATAGTATTGATAGGGGATTGTAGTGGTTAATAGGGGATAATCACCAACACTATTACCAATGTGGCGGTATCTCAAGCCAGGTTGGGGACTCCCAAAGTTATGGTTAGGTTATTACCGTAAATGATCAATAAGCTGGATGATTGGGTACCCCTGTTTTGAGAAACACCCTGGTATCGCTAAAGGAAGCATTGTGGTTGAGTTGCGCTTGGGTTGTAGTCAGAATTGTAGGTTCTTCTGTATAGTTCTGATCTAAAGTGACCAAGCGGCAACGGTGGTGATATGGAAGCAGTATTGATTCTGTTCCTTTAGGAATGAGAAGTATTGTGTGACCCCCTTGCAATGTTTTTGATGATGCGGCCACTTAAGCTCAATAGGGTGAATGACCTGTAGAGAGTGCGGGGCGGATCACCATAGCTCACGGTCACCGTTGTGCCTGGGGTGCTCTGCAGCCCAAACAATTGCTGCAGAGTTCAAGGCTGAGTTCGGCACAAACAGCAATCGTACCTTGTGCTGTGATTTGGCCGTGAGCGCCGCTCGACACATTCGGGCGTTGCGCATTTTTGGCTTGAGGTGTGAGAGTGAGAGGGCTGAGGCGCTGGAGGCAGCGCGTCAAGGGCTTAAGGCCCAAGAAGCTGCTTCAGCAGCCCTTGCCAGAGCTGAGGAGGAACCAGCTCGTCACCACCCCGCACCCAGGCTTGAGGAAAGGCCTGGACTTCGACAGGAAGCTAAGGAACAAGAAAGTGAGAGCTACGAAAGCGAAAGCTATCGCTCCTTGGATTTCCCCACGGCTGAGGAGGATCGCCAGCGTGGAGGACATCCGCCAGCTCTTCAAGCGAAGAGCGCTGCAGCACCTCGAGGAAGAGAAGAACCTCGAGAGGAGGAGCCACCGTCAAAGAAGAGACGGAACCTTGATAAGGAGGAGAGAGAGGCCGAAGCTGAGCGTAGAGTGCGTCGAGAAGAACATCGTAGGCGAGATCAATACAGGGCAGACAGCTCAAAGGGCGAAGGACGAGAAGAAAAAGGACGAGACAGACGAGAGCGAGTACCCATCGCAGCCCCCAGGGGGCATCAACAGGATACCGGAATCCTTGCAGATAGGTTTCTTAGGATTGAGAAAGACGAAGAATGGCCACGGGACCGGAAGGAGAAGAGGCGCCAGACGCGCTAGAGGAGCTGGATGGAGAAGCTTGGGGCGAATGTTTTGGGGAGTACCGTGCCACGGACTTCACTACCTGGCTGACATTGCAGATTGCAGTCGACAATGTGATCGAATGTGTACTACCCCCAGACTTTGCCATGGAAGACAACATCACAGCTGCGTTCTTGGTTCGAAATGTCAAGGTGGAGACAGACGGAAGCTTCACTGTCGAGGTGAAGAGTTTAGGCAGCACCAACTCTGCCATGACAACACGGCTTTCAAGTATCTTCAACCGGAAGAACAACTCCATTCACGTGTGTGGAGGTCAGTATGGTTGCATGTTCGGAGACACAGGTGCGTTCCATCTGACCGCCCTGAAGCTATGCGACGTGGACTTCGAGGCCCCTTACCTCTCAGTAGGAGGCAGGAGACTTCTGAGAGCCGTCCGGGGTGGAGGAGTGCCCCCGGAAGCGGAGAAAGAAAAAGAGAAAGGAAAGGAAAAGACGGCAGAACCTCGAGGAGAAGAGAACGAAGTATGCATGGGAGGTGGCAAAGGTCGAGGAGAACCAGTGAAGTCGAAGAAGCCGGCTGCTCCGTTGGAGGTGTTGGACGAGCTCCAAGAAAATGGAGGCCCAGGAGGAGATGCAGAAAAGTTGGCTGGGCTCAGGGAACGGTTGAAAGGATTAAAGGCGAAGCATACCCATGGCGCTACCCCCGATATTGGGGAAGGAGATGGACTCCTCTCTGGGGGTGGAGGAGCCCCTCGGAGAGGATCAGGCTTTGCACAGGTACCGACCCTTCATGGAGCGAGGACGATCCCGCAAATCACAGAGGAGCTGGAGAGGATGCAACAAGGACCCCATGGACCACCGGAGAGGCCCAAGAAGAGGAGCAGAGGGGAGGAGCAAAGCGGTGGTACTATGAATGCCTTGAGGACTCTCCCGACTGGCAAAGGAGTAGGGAGTCAGTTAGCCAGGTACGCCGCTCTAGCAGCAGGAGGGAGGAAACCCCCAGGAGGACCGGGGGGCAGCGATCCGGATGGGAACGAGAGGAGCCGGAAGAGAAAGAAGAAGAAAGAGAAGAAAAGAAACTCAAAGCGCAAGAAGAAAAAGAAGAAGAAAAGTGGAGGACACGGGCCACCCGGCGGAGGAGATCCCGGGTCGTCCGAATCATCATACAGCTCCAGCGACGAGGGAGAGATAGCAAGATCTCCTTCGGAAAGTTCATCGGAGAGCCACTACTTGCCGCCGTTGAGGAGGAAGAGCGAGCAACGGCCCGGTTCAGTGCTGGAGTTGTTGATATCCACTGTGGAAAATCATCTCGCAGGGATTGGAGAAGTGGATCATCGAGAGGTGAATTCCCTGGGAGGTACAAAGATCCTGGCCTACTACAACGCCATCATCAAGAACGGGGTGAACGCCTTGAGCAGGGACGCAAGAGAGATGTTTTTGCTGGCTCACACCCTGGATGCCTTGAGGATGGGAGAGTTGGCCAAGGTTGGAGACGCCTTGTCCGCAAGGTTTCTTGCGCTACACCAAGCGGTGTTGGATGGTGGATGGGATGCCGCAAGGCATTTAGAGATCTTCAACCCAGATCTCATATCGGCCGCAGGACCTCAAATGACGATTGCGGCACGCAAGCACTCCAAGATGTTGGAGAAGGTCAAAGGAGGAGGAAACGGCAAAGGCTACGAGGGCTGGAGGCGGCCCCAGAACAATACAGGTTGGTATGGCGATGGAAAGGGATGGAACGACTACAAAGGAAAGAACAAGAAAGGAAAAGGAAAGGGAAAGGAGGATGCCTGGAATCCAAAAGGAAAAGGGCGAGGAGGAGCCGCCTGGAACCAGCAGCAGCTCAAGGGCACGGAACCTCCAGAGAAGGAGAAATAGGCTCTGAAAAAGACGACCTCGAAAGGCTGATAGCCACACCAAGGAACCTCACCCGCCTGGGCATTTTGCTCTGGTGGCTGCTACTTGGCAAAGGTCGAGGGGCAGCCGCCTCAATTCTCCAAGACTGTGAGAGCGCAGCCAAACGCGAGTTTAAAAAAGCAGGGTTTTGGGAGAACATGTGCCAAGACCGCCGAGTATCACGCCATAGGCGTGATCTCTTTCCGTTACCTCACCCTTGCAGCGATGAGTTGGCTGATTTTCCTACTGTTCACCAGTCTTGCTGAGTTGGAACTTCGAATGGATGAGTTGGTAGGGTGGGGGATCCATTGTTGGTGTGAGCTCGGTGTTTATTTTTGTAATCATTTGCATGGGGGCTTGTGGCAATGGGCTGATGATAAGGCTACAAAGGCGCAGTTAGAAATGATGGGACAGATTCGTAGAGGAGTTGAACGAGTCTTAGAAGAGGAAAGTGAAGTTGAGCTGAGACCAAAAGATATAAAGGATGAGCTGAGTAAGAAGACGATTTCATATACGGGGGAAGAGTTAAGTCGACCAGAGGAACTTAGTCTTGATCAGGTTATACCAGGATTACCCCCAAAGGAGCATGGAGGATCCATACCAGTAACTGACTGGGTTGATGGCAGATGCCGCTACTACTTGGAGAACCCGTCGGAATGTCTTTTGGAAGAATTTGAGGAACCCCTACCAAAACTACAAGGAAAGATTCATATGAGGAAGGAGGATCAGCTGGGATTTGCCTCTATGTTGGTAGACCGCAGAATTTGTCGTTGGATTCGTTCTGATACAGTGCTACGAATTAAAGGGCGAGAAGTTTTGAATGGGATGTTTGGGGTCAGGAAACCTCACAAATTTGTAGATGATGACCCAGCCAAGCCAATCCTTCGACTCATCATGAACTTGGTGCCATCCAATGCTGTTCACCGTATGATCGGGGGCCGCACCCACGAGCTCCCTCATATCACCAGATGGTGTAACATATTGGTGGAGGAGCAAGAGATTCTACAGGTATGCCAATCGGATATGACTGCTGCATTTTACTTATTTCAACTTCCCACCTGTTGGTCATCACATCTTGCATTCAACATAAAGGCTATGGGAAAGGATTTAGGGATGTCTGAGGAGGAGCACCAGACTTCCTTCACACTAGCATGTTCAGTTTTACCAATGGGTTGGTCAAGTGCGGTAGGAGTCATGCAATACATCGCAGAGGAGGTTTTGTACCGTGAAGGAGTCCCCAGAGAAAGACAGCTTAGAAAAACAAATCCATTGCCAATATGGATGCTTGACACCATGACGACGGCGAAGAAAGAGAAGAGGTTATGGTGGCATGTCTACTTGGACAACTATGCTAGTGGTGAAAAGGTAAAGGACTGCAAAGGAATGGGAGAAGGGCTACAAGCAAAGGTAGAAAAGGCTTGGAGGACAGCAGGCATCGTTGTGGCAGAAGGCAAAAGCACGGTGGATGCAACTAATGCTACAGAATTGGGGGCATTCATCGGAGGAAAAGGTGGTTGGATGGGTGCTAGCCCTGATAGGTTGTTGCGCGTGGCTAGGACTACTCTGTGGCTTCTCCGGCAGCGTTCTCTTCCCAAGAAGCTTCTGCAGGTTATTATGGGCAGGTGGATCTTCATCCTTCAGTTTCGTCGTCCAGCCATGTCTCACTTCGAGAAGGTGTGGGAGTTCATCGCAGGTAAGGTCACAGGCCCGCAGGAGGAGATGAAGGTTCGAGAGGAGCTTCTGGGATGTCTCTGTGGCGTGCTCCTGTTTCACACTTTCCTTGGCGCAAAGTATGAAGACCAAGTTACATGTAGCGATGCTTCAGGTTCAGGAGGGGCAGTTGCAGTCAGTTCATCTTTGTCTTCCAGGGGGGTGTCGTTTCTGTGTTCACAAGAGCGGACCAATCTTCCTCAACGGATCCCAGTTGCTGTCATTTCCCTGTTCAATGGTATAGGTGGCGCATTCAGATGCTATGACCTTGCAGGTTTAGCCGTTGCTGGAGGTGTCAGTGTTGAATGTCACAAACCTGCGAACCGTGTCTGCAGTCGAAGGTGGCCCTGGGTAATGCAGTACTTGGATATCAGGGAATTTGCAGGAAAAGAGATTGAGGAAGCGTTGGAGGCCATGGGCACGTTTGAGGAGATACACCTATGGTGTGGCTTTCCATGTACAGATCTCTCCAGTGCTAAAGCTAACCGCCTGAACCTCCGAGGTAGGCAAAGCTCGCTTTTCTATGAGGCAATAAGGGTGGAGAAGGAAGTTCGGAGGTTGTACCCCTCAAGGCCGCTAAAAAGGATATATGAAAACGTTGCCAGTATGGACATTGAGGCACGAAATGAAATTTCAGCTCAGTTGCAACTTACTCCCTTTAAACTGGACCCCTCCTTTCAGGTTCCTATGTCTCGTCCGCGTCTCTGTTGGACTGATGTGGCTGTGTTTGAGGTGGCTGGTGTTTCTTTGGACTTCTCCTCAAGTTCGTATACTTCCCTCATTGTCACAGACGAATGGCCTTGCAACAAGTCATGGTTACAGGAAGGAGCAGTTCAATGGGATAAGGACACTATCTTTCCCACATGTATGAAGGCGATCCGTAGGCACCAACCACCACCACAACCTGCTGGACTACGTCGTTGCGATCCTCAAACAATTCAGCGATGGGAAAGTGACAATTATAAGTTCCCCCCATACCAATATAAGTCACCATATCTCATTACAGATGCACAGGGCTATGGTAGACTGCTGAATGCAAACGAAAGGGAGCAGCTGATGGGATTTGGAAAAGGACACACTAGTGTGTGTTATTCAGCATCAGAAGCTAAGGCCAACAGAACTGCTTTTGAGGATGAGCGAGAAAGTTTGGTAGGCGATTCATTTTCTTGTTATAGCTTTATGATCATTGCAGCTTTTGCAGGGTACAAGTGGACCAAAGCACTTTCCATCTCACAAATGCACCAGCGAACGGGACTCGCCCCTGGGGCAAGCACTCATGTGTCTGTGGCATGCCCGCTCTCAAGTCAGAAGGGGTATGGCGAGTTTGAGACTGGAACCAAAACAGCCTATGCTTTGAACATTTTTCTTGCCCAGCGAGCAAATCACACAGGTTCAGATATAAGAATCACAACAGGCCAGTTTTTGAATCCCCGACAAGCTGCTAGGCAAAGTGTACAAAGCAGCTGGTGGCAGTGGAAACAGCTTTTCCAGGTTCAATGGAAGGACCCCGAACATATCAACCCCTTAGAATGCCGAGCAATCTTACTAGCCTTGCTGTGGAGGTGCCGGCAAGGCAATGTAGGAAGTCGTAGACTATTCCATCTTACTGACTCATATGTTTGCCAGTCTATTTTATGCAAAGGACGTACCAGCAGCAAAGCTATGCAACCAATAGTTCGAAAGATCAACAGCATTCTCCTCGGTTGTTTTTCGCAACTTCTCATTGCTCATGTTGATAGTACAGATAATCCAACTGATGAAGGTTCGCGACGGAGATGGCGCTCGGAAGCTGCGGGCACAGAAGCGTAAGGGGGTGGCTCTGGAGGATCGAGCCATCACTGCAAAGACTCGAGTGCGGTATTTCCTTGCTGTTAGGGCTGTCTTGCCTATGTTGGAATGTTGTCCAAAGGCTTTGGACGAAGCATTAAGTCAGTGGATAGAGGAGCAATATGCAGATGGAGAAGGCATCACAAGGATAGGAGATACGTTATCAGGATTGCATCATTTCGCACCGTGGATGCGGGGCACCCTTCAAGGAGCTTGGAAGCTTTTTCGTTTGTGGCGAAAGGTTGAACGCCCTCAACAAGCGCCACCTCTGCCTGAAAGTTTTGCCGAAGCTTTTGTAGCCAGATGTCTGGAGGCTGACGACATCAACATGGCTGCAGCACTTTCCATAGGATTTTGGGGACTGCTAAGGACTGGGGAGATTTTGTCGCTTTACCCACATCAGATACTCGTGGGCCATCAAGACGTGATTCTACAGTTGGGGCTCACCAAGACAGGTTTGAGGCGCTTTCAAGATGAGAACGTGGTAATTCATCATGAACCTACCCGTTTGCTCCTGTCCACGTTTTTGAGTATACGCAAAAGCACCTCCACGTTCCTTCTGCCGATCGTGCCTGGCGGAGGTCCCAGGTTTCGGTCGGGATTTGCATCCCTACTGGAGTTCTTTGCTCTGCGGACAAAATTCCGTCCGTACTCGCTTCGGCGGGGTGGAGCAACAGCCTACTTTCGACGGTGCTCTTCGATGGAAGCAACATTGATCAAAGGCAGGTGGGGTACAAGCCAAGCTGCAAGACAATATATCCAGGAAGGGCTTAGTGTACTTACTACTTTGACCATTTCCCCTTCCCAATCCCGCCTGCTCCAACACTATGCGTCCCAATTTGCGAGCCCTTGAGGGCCCAGACCAGGGGACGTGGAAGGATGAGAAAGAAAGAAGTTTGAAGGCCGAGATTTGACTTGCCGCATAGTCATAGGAAGAACTTTGAATCAAGCAAATGGACCTGCCACATGGTCCGAAGAATTCGATTATATCTGGTCATATGACCATCTTTGAAAAGTTGGGTGTGCAGTTGCCAAAAGGCACTGCCCACAAAAACCAACGGGTCTTGGCAAAAAGTGCAGCAAGGGACAAGGGAACACAATTGATTCTGTTCCTTTAGGAATGAGAAGTATTGTGTGACCCCCTTGCAATGTTTTTGATGATGCGGCCACTTAAGCTCAATAGGGCCCATCCCTTCCCGGCCCGAAAGAAAGAAGTTTGAAGGCCGAGATTTGACTTGCCACATAGTCATAGGAAGAACTTTGAATCAAGCAAATGGACCTGCCACATGGTCCGAAGAATTCGATTATATCTGGTCATATGACCATCTTTGAAAAGTTGGGTGTGCAGTTGCCAAAAGGCACTGCCCACAAAAACCAACGGGTCTTGGCAAAAAGTGCAGCAAGGGACAAGGGAACACAATTTATTTTGTTCTTACTATAGCTGTTTGAATAACCACGAGAGGAACTGTAAACATAGTTTGCCAGCGCTGTTTGCCCAATTGCAGTACTATAGTTGACAACTACAGGATTTGTAATGTTACTTACTAAGAGCCTTTGATCATCACAAGTGAACTATAACAAGAGTTCACAACAATAGCTACTTGGTATGATTAGAACCGGGTAATGATAGAAATGATACAACTGCATCAACAATGGTTCCTGTGATCATCGCAAGTTTATTATAGTTAAAAACAAGATAGTTGCTGGTGACAGCAGTTCATAGCAGAATAGTAGCATGATAGTGAATAGATGGATAAGAGCACGTACTACTGTCTACTCCAGCCACAACCAGTTAAGCATAGTTGGAAATTATCATTCAACTGATCAATATGATTGAATTGGTGGATAACAGCTGGCAAAGCAACAACGAACAACAATGCGTTTTTTGGTCGCAATGCGTTTTTTGGTCGTTCAGAATGATCTCAACAAACAAGAACCAACGAAATAGTAGATCCTGTAACTAATTCACCCGCAAAGGGTTCACCACCAATTTGCTGGGGATTTCCAGGTCCTATACCCAGGGCTTATCCCAATATGGTTTACCACCTCAAGGGCTGTTGATTATCAACTGCTGGGATTTTCAGGTAGCCTGCCGAAGAGATGCGGGTACCGGGGTAGTTTGCCCAACCGCATGCAGAAGTATCCCATGTAAATGGCGCTGCATATCCATGGTCCTTCATGTTTGAGACGGCAACGAATGGGTGATGGTCAATGTCGGTCAATTAGGGACAAAATCGCTGATCATGATTTGATGCTTGAAGATTGAACAGCGGTTGAACATTTTTTATGGCTTTCAAGTTCTTAAAGGTGTTCAATGATGGTTTACAAACTTGATTATTATTGGTCAACAATCATCAACAGTTCAACATCACTGGCAATAACCATCAGCTAATGCATCACTAGTGGTGATGTTGAAAGACGCCCAATGATGGTTCATGATGTCAAACAGCCTAATTAGGATCACTCAACATTGGTTCAATAGCCTAGTTGACAGAGGCAATTCATGATTAATCGTAAATTATTGGTGTCGAATGATGCCTCACGATGGTGAATGAAGTTGAACCACAATCATTCCCCATCATGAATCACCATCAATCAGCTTTATTCTAGACATGATGATGATGGTGATGATGACGATGATGAGGAGGAGGATGATGATGATGAGGATGGTGATGATGATGATGATTGATGATGATGATGATGATGATGATGATGATGATGATGATGATGATGATGATGATGATGATTGATGATGGTATTGATGATGATGATGATGATGATGATGATGATGATGATGATGGTGATTGATGATGACGATGATGATGATGATGATGATGATAATGATGATGATGATGATGATGATGATGATGATGATGATGATGATCGGTTTGATCCTTGACTGTTGGTTCATAGCAATCGCTTAACATCAGCTATTGTTAACATCCTTAACCAACCGTTATTGTTGGTTTGTAGCTGTTAAGGAGCATCAACTATGATAATTAGCCATTACATTGTTGATATTGGATCGTCAGCAGCTTCTGTTGGCTAACATTAGCTATTCCTAAGATCCTTAAGCTGTTGGTTAACATGAACTATTGGTTTACACTGGCTATTGTTGCTTCATAGTTTCATCATTTTTCCATTCATCATCATTAACCATGAAATTGTTGATATCATGAATGTTGGACATCATTAATTAACTTGGTTAACCATCCAACTATTAATCATCATTATTGTTGGATAAATTTCATTAACCATTAGCCAACATTGAACTATTGGTTAACATTAACTATTGGTTAACATTAACTATTGGTTAACATTGTTGTCAACATTAACATTGTGGGTTCATAACTTCATCATTTTTTCCATCCATCATCATTAACCATCATTGACCATTAAATTGCTGATATCATTGACCATTAACCATTATTGTTGGATAAATCTCATTAACCATTTTGGTTGATGAATAGCTGTTGGTTGCTCCAGCGGTTGCCAGGGACCTGAGCTCTGAGGGCAGCAAGGTGGAGCTGGTGAAACGTTTGGCAGCACACCAGGCGGCGGCGAGGACGGTCAGGCTGTTGGGTGATGGCCAATGGTGGCGAATCAATGGCTGATTGATGGTCAAACTGTTATGGTTGATGAATTGATGGTTAATGGATCAGCCATTGGATGATAAATTGATGGTTAATTGATGGTTGAATGATGATTACTTGATGCTTAATCTATAGTTGATAAGTCTTAAGAATGTTTGATTTGGTCGATGGTCAAGCGAGCAATCCAACCGGAAAGCGGTTTTGGTTTACTGAGAATTTGCACGTGGAATTTGACCGAACTGTTGGTTCAAACAGATTTCTTGGTTTGGGACCAATGTGAAGAGTTGGATTGTTATAGAACAAGTGCTTCGTTGATTGGGTGTCTGTTTTCAACAGTTTTGTTTGCGTTGGTGCAATAGCGGCTGATAGCGGTTAAAAACAACTGGAAATCATTGCTTTTATGAATTGCTGCCAACTGAATTGGTGGTTGCGTCTCATTCAGTTGATTGTTTTTGTTCTCAAAACTAATCATGGTAGCATGCATCCTCAATAGTTGATATCTGTCATCAAGAAATAAGAAATAGTAGTTTAGTGCGCAATACTACCGAGGAGGGAAGAAAAGAGTCATGAGCCTTCACAGGGACGTCAATGGTCACTGGTTCTTGGGATAATCATTTCATGAGTACTGAAAGAACTGGTCAAGAACAGATTTCTCGGTAGCAATCACTGGGGAAGCATGTGGGAAATGACAATTAGTTTGTTGTGATTGAAAGATGATGCTGAAACATCATAAAGCAGTAACGACCAAACGCGAGCATTTTGTGCGTTGTTGCCTGTCCAATTGGTGGCACGCCCGGGCTCTGGCGAGAATGTCATTGCTTCCTACTTGTTTGCTATTGCGCTTCTTGTTCTGCTTCTGAATTGCTAACAGCTTCTCTTGCTGTACTGCTGTCAAAATGATTGTGTTCCTGTACAGTTGACAGACAAAGCAAGCATATTGGGTGATGTTTGCACGACGTTTTCATGTTGGAGGACGTCGATTTGTTGGCCATCGTCCATTTTACAACAAGTGAAATTTGTGAGAAACACCTTTCCTATCTGTGGTTGGCAAACCTTGGACTTGGAAAGTCTCGCATGATTTGCAAGAGATACAAATATCCATGTGATCATTACAGTACTTCATACATGTTAAGCCATTCATGTATAATGCTAACCCACCATAAGCCAAACCCTGGGTCTATTGATAGAGGGGGGGGGTTCTGGGCGGTACCCAGTCATGTCGGCACCATCTATACCAAGGTACTATGTGGTAGCTTTGGAGATCTATGAGCATGAGTTTTCTCCACTAGTACCATAAACAGCTTGTCTTTTCCAAAGATAGGTACTTGACTATCAAGGATCCCCCAGTGTTTGGGGTTCACAATCATATAACCCATGCAAGCAATTGATGATATGCTGTTAGTTGCCTTATATATCTAGACAATTTGGGGCACTATGAATGAGGTGCATTGTTGGTTGGACTAGTGGTACTCGAAGGCTATTATCTAGTTGACCTATACTCTAGCTGTGCTGTAGGTTGTATCTAGAATTGTTGTTACCTTTGTTGTCACCATCTATCCTTATTGACCCTGATTTTCAATGAATGAATTATATAACCTTGAATTGAGCGCTAATTAGTCATTGTTAATCATTAACTCACCATGGGTCATGATCATTAATCATTTTGTTAGCTACCGAACCATTACACAAATGACTTACCAACGATGGACCAATGATGGACCAATGATGGACCACTGCGAGGCCAGCAAGAGTCTAGAGGAGTCGGCGGAAGTTGCTGAAGCTTCAGTCGCCAGGTGGGGTCACCGGTGGCGGTGATGCGTTGTCATGCTACGGAGCACTGGTGTAATGATGATTGGTGGTGGTCAATGATGGTGATTTAGGACACTTGATAGTTGTGTCATGATTAGTAGTGGTCAATCATTGAGAATGCTTGATGTTGATAGTGGGTCATCATGGTGAATAGTTGGTTATATGATGGTAGAGTGTGCTAACCTGGAAAAATCAACAGCGAGAAATATGGTCACTAGCTTGATACCCACAAGCCTTGAGCAGCATCAAACCAGCTGGTTAGTAATGGGGGATGGCTGGGTATGAATGATCATATAATGGAAGTGGATAGAGTCGATAGTAGTTATTTCAGATTCTTAGGCAGAGATGGATTACATGTGTTTTACAGTGACTCCTTGGGAATGAACCATAGGTATCAGCGAAGAGCCCCAACAATAGGCTATATACAACGGTTTAGCGGTTTGGCCTCGATGTGGTAAATCTTGGTCATTGCTCCAGTTGGGGATACCCCCAGTTCCATGATTGAAATTGCCGCGAGTTGCCAAGAAGGGTCGTCACAAATCATCCCAGAGTAGAAAGCCTAGAGAAAGGTCAGGTTTACGGACTTGATATCCTGTAAGATTTCAAGTAACCTTCCGCCGATCCACTGGATCTGCGGTTGTACCGTGTACCATGGTGGGAATAGATTACCCTTCAAACTCTCTTCAAACTCTTCGCAACAAATTGCTGCTGATTTTCTCCAAGTGTTCCCAGCAACACCATCCTACACTCCATGAATCCTGGGTATGTTCAAGGTCAGTTGCGAGTCCGGAAGA
>VSDK01018228.1:208696-226476 GCA_009767595.1 Symbiodinium kawagutii
GGAAGAGCGCATTTCGAAGGCTGGGCGAGTCGAGTCGCCGTTCGGAGGGTTGGTTGGGTGATTCCTTGGATTTGTGGCTGGCTGGTTGATTGGTTGTTTGGCAGTTGCAGGGGACTTAGCTGCAACTGAAGTAAAGCCGAAGTCACAAGAAAACTGGCAGTTGACTCTGGACATTTCCGTGGTCATCCATTCATTGTGCAAATGGATGCAGACCCTCAATCTGTGGCACAAAACGCGTGGCCATTTCTAGATTGAGATAGGGTGGATTAAAAGGTGCCTATCACACAGAAGTTGGTAGTTTAGTTTTGGATGCTCTTCATCTTACATCCTTAAAAAAGTGAGTGTCTAATTTCACTACTATTTACATATAGATAATACTTAACAATACATTGATGAATAATATATGTATCTATATATAATATATTTCCATATCACACATTTGTATGTTCCGGACACACGCACACATGCTTGGTATCCGGATTGATGTGTACAATTTCAACGGCGGCCTAAGTTCTTGGGCACAATTGAAGCAACCATCAGAGGCGCTTGCGAGAGACAGCGAGCAGGATCTGCGGCAAGTGGTGCAGGAGTGGCGTGACCATGGCAGTGGATGGTTTTCTTGGGTGCTCCAATCTCCAAGTTCTCTGGAGTTCTTGGGGCTGCCCAGTGGCTTCCAGGTTCTCAAAGCAGAATTATTGGCGGATTCAGACACCACTACATGAGACATCAGTCATTCAGTCATTGAATGCCTTAAGACTTAAGAATCCCCTGTGATTCATTTTTTTTTGTTTGCTTGTTTAATTGGCCTTGGCTTCAGCAATCTCTCGGCCACCGTGATGGATACGGATTCTGCCATGTTTCTAGCTGGGTTCGGTATGACCTCTGGCAAGTGTGACCCTCCCGCTAAACAGCAAAGGTTTCATTGTACCCCTTCAACTGGAAATTCAACCAATGACTTGTCAGCTATTGTTGGCGATTGTCATCTATTTACTTGTCAATTATTTCAATCATCTACCACTGTTCATCAACCACCACCCGTGAATCAACAGCACACCTGCGGCCTGGTTCCACCTCGCGTTGTTGCGCGAGGACATTTTCGAGGTGGGCCGCCCAAAACCCGGCGAAATTGTGACTGTGCGGAGCTCAGCGGTTTCGTCGGCGCTTCACGGGGATCTCCTGCAACGACAAGCAACAACAGATGGGGTACCGCAATGAGTATCAGCGTTGGTTAGCACTAATTCTTAAGCAGTACGAGTGAACCATAGTCAATCATTATCATCACTATCATTATCATTTTTCCTTCTTCTAATCATTGTGATGGTTATTCTTATTATCATCACACTGACCATCATAAGACTAGTGCCCTTTTAGTACCCTCATTGTTCTTATCATTTGATCGTATGATATGATTATCTTCACTATACCCATCATGATGATTATTCGCATTATCATCACTATTGTCATCAATACTAACTATTGATAACTATCATAAGTGTCATCCAATCACTCCAATGATAACAATAGTTAATAGTGATCATCCATGATTAACTCCATTCATAATCATCCAATAACTATTGATAGTGATATTGATCATCCAATAACTCCATTCATCATCCAATCATCATCCAGTCACAAGTGTTAATAGTGATCATAATGATAATAACAATAATGATAATAACAATAGTAATGATAATGATAATAACAATAATAATGATAATGATGATAATCATAATAATAATGATAATAATCCTAACAATAGCAACAATACTAACAATCTGGTAATAGTTAATAGTGGTCATCCAATGACTCCATGCCAACCACCACCCAACCATACCTTCACCACCGGGCAGTGAAGATTGGTCGCGGCTTCAGGGCGTGGTCACCTCCGTGGTGGAGTGGGGGGCGTTTGTCGAGTTGGACAAAGATGGCTGGTGCGCAACGGGAACGTGGAAGCGTAGCGCAGTAGTGCCGTGGGGCCCCGCGGGAGCAGTGGAGATTTCTTGGATTTTTTGATGATGTTAATGATATTTAATAGAAAACGAGTTCATGATATTTAGTTTCCAATGATTAGAAATGATTTTAGATTGGTATGATTATTGGTATTTATGATTCGATGTGATTTTAAGCATAAGAAGAGAATTAGAAACATGATTCTCTGTGGAAGTGGTCAGACCACCATTGAATTGTACTTGGTAGATCAATGATCATTCAAAACCATGATTTCAAAGAGGGTTCCCTGTGGGTGTTTTGGGAGACTGAAATGGGTTTGGAAGAGTATCGTTCACAAGCAACTAGAAGTCGCATAAATCGGTCATTCTACAACCAGCAAACATGGTGTTACAATTGGAGCCCTCACCAGTTCTGATTTGTAGTCGAAATATCATGGTTGACTATTTGTACCAGTCCTACATATCAGGAAAATCATGATGACCAGTCCCGATTTGTAGTCAGAATCATGCATGTATTCGTATGTGGAGCTGATGATGATTGGAAACTCCTACCATTTGCCACGGTTTTTTCACATATGGCAGTGGGTCAGTTCACCCTTAGTCCCCCTGCTTCCCCCATCATTAACCATTGTTTTCCCTATGCAATTGTTGGTTATGTCATGTCGATTATTCTCCCCCATGAAATTGGTCGGTGAACTGCTTGACCCAGCTTGCTAATATGTCAGCCGCTTCGCTTCACAGTCATCAGCTTGATGCGAAGCTTCCACTGATGACAGGGTGCCGTAACCGAGGGTCCAGGATATCCTCCCAGCTCATCTTCTGGGGCCGCTGAGGGCAGGTAAATCCAGCCGCCATGGTGATGAAAGCAAACGACCACCACAATGAAATCAACCCACAGAAGCGATCACGCAAGCTCTGCGTTAAATAGATTCTATATCCACATGTTTAGGAGGTTAGCTTGCCCAACTGTTTGTTGATCATTTGCTTTGGACTTTTGAATCTAGATGCATCATTCGATGATCCATGACAATGTGCTGGGAAAACAAATTGATCACATTATGGGGTAGGATGGATTGAGTGCTTTATTGTTGTTAAATTGCATGCTTCCCTCAGACATGTACCAACCCATTCTTGGCAGCGTGTTTGTGATCGGAAAGCTGTCAGCGAATGCCGACAGTATTTTGCTAAACTCACTGACCTACTCAAAATAGTGGATTTTTCACACTTGTCACTATAATTATTGCTAAATGAATACTCATAATGAATAGATTATGTACTAAATCTCACTATCAATGTTCAAACTGAGAATTCTTCCTTCCATTCCATTCTCAACTTAAATTGTTCATCCTTCCGTTCAACTTCCATTTTTTTGGGGTCCTTTCTGGGAAACAGCTACCATCACAGCCGCAATTCGATCGCGCCAGGTCTGCTTTGCTTCACATCTCAGAGGTGCGGTTGCGGAACGTGTACGTTTCGACAGCACAGCTGGTGGGCCTCAACTGATCTTTTCGAAGCTCAAAATCATGAGCTTCAAATTGATCAATTGAATTGAATGGCTTGAAATCTTTGCTTTGAACATTTTTGATAGTTTTAATAGCTTTAATCCGTACACCAAGATGAAGATAGAAATCAGGAGCCATTCTTTGCTTTAAATAGCTTTAATCCACACACCATCTTCGAATTAATTTTCCACGCAACATTTGGTTCGTTTACCAGACTGTGATGGGTTAGGACTACCGTATGTCACTGGTAGTGGGGAATTTCGGAATCACCGCAATCATGAAGCATCAGTTTTGGTATCTACTTGTATTTACTACCTGCAGCCTTATTCTCAGGACAATCATGTCCAAATCATGATATAATAGTAGTTACCCAAACTGAAGCATTGAGAGCCTGGGTATTCCCTCCAAACATTCGGGCGGTTTATTGTTCCGGATCTGGGTTCATATGGCAACTGATAGCAAGCAGCGAGGCAATTGCTACAAGGGTCCGCGACGGTTGGTCCATTGTTTGGCAAGGGATGATTCTACCTGGTTTGTCGCGAACTGTTATACAATGGGACAGTTTGCTTCCTTGATAGCTTAGCCATCATCAATGAAGTTTGGGCAAATTGTCCACCAGGAAAGTGTCTAGCAGCAAAATATTTCGGGGCCCATGGGCGCCCTGGGACCCCCATTCCTTCGCTTCTGAGATCAGCGACACTTTCATCGAAAACATCGAGGAGTACATCTGTCCTGGACAGCGGGTTGAGGTCAGGACCTGAGGAAGTTGACATCACTTCACTTGTAACCAAGCCACAGAGGGGCATGACTTAATACAAAGTCACCAGAAACGTGCAGCACATATGTATGTACATATGATATGGATGAATGGATAGATATGATGGATACAAGACGGGTAGATGGATAAGGCAGAAAGACAGATAAACAGAAAGACAGAAACACTGGTAGATGAATCGATGGATGGATGGATGCATGGACGGATGGACGGATGGACGGATGGACGGATGGACGGATGGATAGATGGATAGAGAGATAGAGAGATCGAGAGATAGAGAGATAAAGCGATAGAGAGATAGAGACATTGAGTCAGATGGGCATATAGATAGCTAGCTTGATAGATTAAGACACAGAAACGAGGGAACCTACAGATGATCATGTTAGTGGGATGTAGCCTTGAACCACGAAGATATTACCATGAAACCGCACCCGAATTGGGTTGGCCCCATGGCTCGGTCATCCAGGAATGATTTGCGACCTCCCAAGAAATGCAAAACTAATGACCTCATCGACTTGCTCGGTGATCATTGGTAGTCCCGGCAAAACTGGGGGGTACTGGGCACTGGGTAATCTAAAAAGATGCATATCCTTAAAGCTTCAAGTTATAAGGTTTGACCCATGATCTTAGCGGTTATGTATAATTTCGAGCGCACTATGATGTAATATAGTGGTTATCTAGAGGGTTGGTCAACATAGATGATGAGAATGCTTATCCAAATGGATGATATCAAAATGGTAACACTAGAATGATCGACTATGATTACATGTAATCTATAGATTTGATTGACTGAACTGTTGCTGATGATGAATTCTATGCCACTTATATGGCCGTTTCTTACCCTGGTTGATCACTACCCTACTTAATGACTACTAACAATCATGATACTTTTACGTCAATACTTGTCAATTGCTACCCTCCTTAATCACTACTATCATTATGCTTTTATGCAATTACAGAGGTGGCAACGATTCTTCCGTTATGATGTAACTACAACGGGTATCAAGTGATGGCGTCGCAGCTGAGGCGCTGGTGCTTCAGAGTCCCATTGATCGAATGGATCGGCAAACCTGCCATGTTGGTGGATGGAGGTTGGTACTATTTCAACTGCTGGGAATGAAAATGGTCGATGTTTTTGAAGGGTGATTCAGGATTGGTTGAGGGTTGGTTGACGCTTGATTGATGGTTGGTTGATGGTTGATTGATTGTTGATTGACGGTTTTTGATGGGTGCCATGTTTGACAATGCTTGATGGTGGCTCATTGTGGTTGAGGGTGGTTGATATTGACATTGCCGATTATTTGAGAAACGGATGCTGGTTTGGATCTCTTCATGAGGCGTGATGGTGGTGAGCCTTACTGCAATTGGCAGGGCACATGGTATCCATCTCCTCTTGGTCGTGGTTACCAGCGAACAAATCTGTGGTTTTGAGTATATTTCTCAATATATACCAAGCAACACTAGCAACAACAACTTCACACTTAGCAAGATTGAACAGCCAGGAATTCCAATACCAATTAAGAATAATCATTGGAAGATCAACGAGCAATGACAACAAGAAGCATGACAAGAAGAACCATAAATACAAATACCAAACAATTGTTATTGGAAGAATCACCAGCAATAGCATTAACAAACATAAAAGAAGCACCAACCAAGCGTTCGATGACAGACCTAGCTGAGGTGGGCTTCAACTGAAGAATCTAAGAGGGCACCACCTTGTACCATAGCTACTCTGCCATCACCAGCATCATCATCAACATGATGATGTCACGGGAAACTTCCGCAAACATTTCTATTCCCGAAAACCCTGAACATCTCACCTCAAGGGCAGAATTTTCCACAGTAGCTTTGCCTCACTCCTTGCTGCGGCAGCCTTTTCAGAGTTCCAAAAAATGTTTTGCCAGTTGATTTCAAAAAATGAAGCCCATCTAGGTCTGTCGGTCTGTCGGTCTGTCATGGCTTGAAAAAAGTAAAGCCCATCTAGGTCTGGTCTGTCATGGCTTGATAAAGAATGGCTCATCGTTGGAAAGTATCAACATGTCAATTTTGCCAACAATAGCCTTTGCTAGTGTATTTTTCCAATATAGCTGACCAACCGATGATAACTCATGATTGATAATCACCAATCACAGCTATCTTCACCATAGATGAACCATGAACTAACCATGAACTAGCCATGAACTAGCCATAAACTAATCATGAACTAACCATGAACTAGGCATGATCTAAACGGGAACTAGCCATCAATTAATCAACCATTGGTGAGTAATATATAGTTACCTTTGTAAAAAAATCATACTTCTAAAACACACGTTTGGCAAAAAACCAGTCGTTTCAAAATCAACAACTGATAATATAGTATGTATATATATATATATATACATATATATATATATAAGTATATATATATAGCCACTTTAGTCATACTCCAAAGCAATTTCAGCTCGGACAATCACAGCGCGCCCAACTCTTCGTGGCACTCGCCACCAGGTTGTCGCTCTCCATCAAGCGGCTCAAAGACCTCCAGAGGCACCGGAAAACGCCGTGCGGTGGCGCCGTTGGTTCCCCTGGGGCTTCCGTGGAAGCTCTCCACCCTGGAAATTGCCAGTCATCAGTTCATCGTCCTTGACCCGGCGCAGGTATGACCCTGAGGCTTTGGCCACTGTGGGTGCGTTGCAACCAGTTGCAAGGCCACAGGGTGGTGCACTGCTGATGCTTCAGAGTCGTTGATCCGTTAAGCACTGGCGCACTGTGCTGCTGAATGATGGGAATGGTGATGGCGAATCGAATGATTGGTTCTGAATGCTGGTGATGTGATGGCTAACTACGTAAGGATAGGATCTGGCAACAATTGGAGCTGGGTCGAGACACCATAGAGGATGTAGTAGCAGTCCGTTCAAGTGAGGAACAAGAATAGCGAACAAGGACTCAATGGTTTGATACCACCATTCTGGGATTATTGATCTGGGCTGTGATTTTTGGATGTCATGCCACTCTTGTGGACGTCTTGGCCACTATTGGCAAGTATCACAGCATCACGGATTAGCTGCACTACCATTGCCACTATTGACCGTTTCTAACCATCACTGTGGCAACCCCCGTGTCTGCCAGGGGCAAACTGGGGGATCCTCAGTGCATCATTCCGAACCTCCTAGTCCCAGCCGACATCATCCAGCATGGCTGAGGGTTTGAACCACCATCATTCATTTTATTTGGGAATGTGCCATGCACTTGTGTTGTTTTGGGAATGCATCAGGGATAGCTTCATTTTGCATTCGCATTTCCACACTGTTGGGGGTTGGCAAGCAGCAAGAATTGCACGCTTTTAGATTCCCCCAGGGCAGTGCCGTTGTCCATGGATTCCTATGACCATGGCTGCCATGGCTAGGCCAAATTTGGTTCGAGAAGAGGCCTTTGATGCCCTTCAGGACGCAGGGACAATAGCGAAACTGGGGTTGCGATGGGATTTGTGATATCAAACCATTCACCATGCAACAACCACCATGAGACTAGCCATTTGAACTGTTAACAATAATCTTCATAATAAAAAGCGTGATAATCACCATGATCACAACCATTGTACCAACCATACGGTCAAGATTGTATATAGTTTGCTTACATACCATTATCAACCACAAATACAAACCAAGCATTGTCAACTAGTTGGTTGCACTTGCTTAGTTGTTGGGTCCACGCACACACAGTGGGATTGGTATCTAAGGATTGGTATTCGTGGTGCAACATGGTCTAACCAACCCTTCGAGATCGCCTCTCCGGCAGAGTGATGGTAACAGTTGAATGATCAATGATACAAGGTGGGCCCCCAACCACGTGTAAGTTGGTTTATAAGTAACTTAACTGGGGTTAAATAGGGGTTATAACCCAACTTGTAACTGCCAGGGGCCCACCTTGCAGTCCACAAATGATCATTCGGTAATGATGGTAATGGAAGATTTGATCTTCTACGAGTTTCTCCTCTCTTTTAGTCACTTGCAAAAATGAAAATGGAAGTTATGATCAGAATTACATATAATTACCATTATGATCACAATTTATGGGACCACCATTTGCCAACCGTACCATTGTTGAAGCAAAGATCTGTGACGATGGTGGCATGGTTCCCTACCAGGCACGACCAACGACCAACGACCTGGGACCAGGAGCGCGTTGCGGCCTTGGAGGCCATCGTCACCGAGCTGGGACATGGACAGGCGGGGTCACTGCGAGCGTCCTCTATGTTACAAGGTTGGGCTATCAGTCACTGACCTGAATCAGGTAGTCATTATTCATTCATCTGATTGAATCAAGATAGTTATATCATCATGAGGTTAGACTAAGGGTCATTTCTTAGCAGTTTTGTCACGGGGCAAGCATTTGCATCGTGTGACGAACGGTCCGAATGCTGGTAAATCATGGGTCCGAATGTTAGTAAATAATGGGTGCATTGTAACCGCTCAAATCAATACCTGGTTTCACAGACGCTCATGGCCACTACTTCTATGAGCCATCCAAGATGCTGCTGGCCACAGGCTAAGGTCATCACTGTCAACCCGGATCCGAAGGGGCCCTCAGATGTGCTTCCCCCGCCATGGCGCTGCCATGCTCCAGGCATTGCGCGATGCTCGCTCTGATGCAAGCACTTCAACACGAAGGCTTCAGCGGTTAGCCACGCGGTATGGCAACCTCGGACGCGGTGATCATGAACCAAAGGTGAGATTCTTTATATATATTTGTCCTTTATATATATATACAGTATATATGTATATATATATTTAATACATATATATATATATTTCTTCTCATTGATTAAGCACATGGATTCAGCTAGTAACTCAGAAGCAACCAGAACATGCAGTGTTTATTGAGAGCTGCGAAATGAGTATGGGGACAAATCATATAGAAGCATCCCAACTTGGGTATGCGTCGCACTATGTGCCAACCTTTTCTTTTGGTTGTGTGTTGAGCCAGAAGAATTCACAAGATCTGCGAACCATCTTACAAGAGTTATGGCACTGTTTGTAAGGGGACTTGACAATAAACAAGGAAACACCAAACATTAGTGCAGTTGATGGGTCATCAGAAAACTGTCGATGGAAGTAACGGGCACCATTTGGAGAGATCGACCTACCTCAACCGATTGGTTCCAATGTCCATGTAGCTAATCCAATAGTTTCCGTCTGTCTCTCTCTCTCTCTATATGCAATTCTGTACATATAGTACTATAGATATAGAATACATTCATTAATTGATATTATCTATCAATTGATCTATATCTATATTGTTTATCATTATTGATTAATTAGATAGATCTATTATTCTTATTCATTGATGACTCCATTTTTCTGTAGCCACGGGCGTTCTTCGCCTTGTCAGGAGCCGCGTGGCTCCCCTGAGCGAAATGTTGGAAGATCTCAACGACGGCACCGACGCCAAGGCGAAGGAGTCGGAGCCCCGGTGCCACGGTGGTGCCACGGTGGTGCCACGGTGGTGCCACGGTGGGCAGGGCCTTAACACAGGGAGCTGCTGGTGGTGGACGTTGATCCCTGGTCAGTCAGGATGTTGGTGAGTTTTTATGTGGTGAGTGGTGGATGATGGTGAAGATGATGCTTAACAATGGTGAAGGTAGTGGTTAACAATGGTTGAAAACACCATCGTGATTTGTATCAAGTGATTATTTTGTGTTTTCTGATTGCATTCGTTGATGGAACCTCGTATCAACCAGTATAATATGGATGACTGGTAGACAGCTTGATCATCGCGTGCATGTTTTACTAGGCCACAGGGAACCTGTATCAACCACTCAACCAGGGTGATGATTGGGCCCCCGGGGGAAGCCCTGGGAAACCTTTGACTTCTTCTAGTGATGGGTGACCTCAAACATCACCAACCATCCCAAGTCATCATTTTCAGCAGAAAAACCCATCCCGTTGATGGACACACAAGGTACTTCAGAGCAATCAAGCGACTCTGCAGACTAAGGCCGGTTGCTGCCAAGAGAGAGAAGGCTGTGCAACACTGGGTGGGGCAATGTTGAGTGGTGTAGGGTTGTAGCAGTTCCTTGTGTTGCTTGTGTTGTACCCTCCAGTGGCACGATTTCTCCCAATCAGCGCCACGATAAATCGGTGTCCTGTTCTCCCGGTCACCTGAAGCACCTTCTCAGCGTGTGAAAGAATGGGGTATCACTCTGGAATTGCTGGATGTCATCACTCAAAACTTCCAAGTAGCAGCAAGGGCTATGTGTTTGAGTTTAGAACAGGTGAGCAGCTTGCCGCCAGAAAAGGGTGGGAATGGTAGGCTCAAGTGCTGCAATCCCAACACGGAAGCTGAAGATAGTTTCCACGACGTGTTGTGTCAACCTGAGGTGAACCAACCTTGAAATCTGTGCCACGCCTGCTAATCAGTTGGACAGGATGATCATACCCAGCAATGCTGGACTCAAAATCTGAAAGACACCATGGTGGACCCCAAAGGTGAACAGGATAAGCTCTCGACAAAGTAACCCTCGTACCCCGCAGGAAGTGACCTTGAAAAAGGGACTGGACCACGGCGCCAGGCCGCAATCGACCGGGTGATCGACAGTCTACTCGCTGGCAGTGCCTGGCCGGAAGAAATCTTCAAGCAACGTGCTACAATCCAAAGTTGATGGGGTTAAGTCTGGGGATAAGTCCACCAAGGGGACTGAAGTAAGGTCAACTAAATGATTGGATTGTCTGATAGTCAAATTCAGCAACGTTTCAGACTTCTGCAATCCGTGTCAACCAAGATGGAGTGGACGGAGGTAAAGTAAGGGGTTGGCTGTGCTATGATCAAAGATGGATAATGTTTGACCGTTTCCTGTGGACCTATCTTGTTTTTGAACGATGACTTTATGCAGCGAATCCCTGACATGAATTTCAAGGTTCAGACGTCTAGAACATTTCGGAGAAGGCAGGCGTAGTTGCAGCGTGCTGCTATTGCCTAGGCTCAACTTGGTTGATGATTGACAGTAGCCCAAGATCCGGCATCTCCCTGTCACATGCCGGTCGTTGGCTAGTTCAATTTAAGACACGCTGATTACAGCAATGCATGGTCAAAGTCAAAAACGGTTCATCAACCAGCCTAAAGTCACCTCATGCAGCCAGGTTCTGTTTGCGACTTTGCACAGAGCGACCAACAACGTAAGGAGAACGGGCCGCCCAAGCATAAGCTTTCCTTTGCCAATCTACCATGCCTGGCTGAAAGAACAGGAGTCGATGATTTTCGAAGTATCACAGTGGTGATTTCTGTGACCGACCAAGATTGGAAACAGTCGCTCTGAGTTTTGCTCCAATGGGTTTCATCAAAAGCTCATTTGCTTCAGTTTTCTCGTTCGTTGAGATTTCCTCATTTTTTGCAGCCTTCAACAGGGACGCACAAATAAATAATGACCCTTAGGCTTCATGCGAGAATTTTTTCCCTCTGCCTCAAGGACACTTAAACATCTTCAGCTGTGAGGTTAGCGATGTTAAGCTACAGATGACAGATTGAAAACTTCTGGATCTAAAGCTAGAGATGCTTGGAGTAGATTTTGCGCAGACTACATCTCATGACCAGGAGCGTTTGACTGGATGATCGTGTGCAAAAGCTGCGGAGCTTACTGCTGCACGGGAGACCCATCATTATTCCTGAGAGCTTCGACACCATGCAGAAATGAAGATGCACGCAACGAACCAAACAAACAACAAGAGCACTCAGATGTACGTACCGCAGGCAAGAAGCATGAGGCATTCTATGCTGGCGGTTAGCTTCGCTCTGAATCGCTTCCCATTTAGTATGGAGAATCATCAGTGGCTCCAAACCTCTTCCCAAATATCAATAGTTGGATCCTGATTCATGAAATACATTCTGAATGATCATTAGTCATCACTACATCATGACCCTGTTTCAATGATTATTCACACACACTGCAAAATGTTTTATATGCCCTATTTTTGGATGACCCAGAATCATACCTGGAACATGGGAGATATGACCCACCTGAATCAACCGGAACGCCAAACTGGACTCAAGGAGTGCATCTGCAGCCGAGACATATTTCACAGAACATCATGTGATCATCCTGGAGCATAAAAAACATTCTGCAATACATAGAATACAATATTCTTTGCAATTACACAGTCAGATTGTAGAAAGTCCAAGATCATTGAGTGCAACACAGGTAGAGAGTGGTTCTTCATCACTTCAGGAAGTCGATTTTCACCCATATAAGTAGTATAAGATGCAAAAGGCATTTTCAGAAGTGCAGGGATATCACCCATATAACTAGTATGGGCTCTTCATCCCTCCATGTTTGATCCCAGCAGCCCTTGGTAGGGCTGTCCAGTGGGGCCATGGAGAGATGGAGAGACGACTCAGCAGCTGCCTGCTGCAGATCTTTAGTGCCTTGGAAGCACTGCTTGGCCATGGGTCAAGCGGTTAACCAACCAATAACTAGCTGGTTTAATGATGGTTAACAGTAGGGGATGATAACCAGCAACTGTAGAGGATATACCAGCTATAAATGGCCATGGGTCAAGCAGTTAACCAACCAACGATAGGGGATAATAACCAACAATAATAGGGAAAACAATGGTTAACGATGGGAACCAGGGGTACGGGTTTTGACCCACAGCCAATTGGTCATAGCATTGTAATAGCATCCACCAACCACTAAGATTATGGACAACATTGCGATCATGTTGATGACGAACAATGTGGGTGTCAAGCGACAATCTCGCAACACATGGCAGCTCATGAAATGTGCAGTGCTTCAATGTTTTGACTAGACTGCTCTTATTTGATGATGAACCTTGTACCAGCGTGGGGACGACCACATGCATGTGAGATAGCACTGTGCCTATTTGACAGGCATATGATGATATGTATATATGAATACCGTATAAATGAAGACATATGCACCGACACATATTATCCAAGCAGGATAAGAAGCCAAGCCGATTTGGGGGTTTCTCAAAATAGGGAGACCCCAAAATGGTTGGTTTATTACCTACAAATGGTTAATAATGGATGATTTGGGGGGTCCCCAGTTTTGAGAAACACCCATTTGGTGGTTTCTCAAAATAGGGGTACCCCCCAATCATCCACTAGTAGTCATTTACAGTAATAACCATCCATTCTTGGGGTACCCCAATTTTGAGAAACATCCATTTATGGTAACATTGCTCGGTGGTTCGTGCAACAATCTATCAGTAGGGGACGCCTCAGGCAGTCCCACAGTGGTTTCACCCCAGCAGTTGGACGGCTAAGACCACCCTGGGTGGTTTCACCGCAGCTGGGGCCTTCAACATAGCAATGGACCCTCCACCAAGCAGGGAGATTGTTTACCTATTGGGAGGGGTCATTTCATTGGAAAGTCATTACTTACCTATCTCATTGCTACGGATCATTTGTAGATTACTTTCCTATTGGCAATTGGTCTCCGAACTTACCTCAGTCTCCTTATTGATCATTTGTAGATGACTTCCCCATTACCTACCCATCGGTCTCCTAAGCTGTTCTTGATAGCATTTGTAGACTACTTCCCAAACTTACCAAACTTGGTATCCTAACCCATTTGTAGATAACTTACCGACTTACCTATTGTTATCTTGTTGGATTACCCTCCAATAGGTTAGATTACTATGACCGACCATTTGTTAGACTTACAACTTCCTAACAAACTTTGCCCTCCGACTTACCCATTTCTTAGATTACCGGAGGGCAATGCTTTGGAACCTTTGGATCGCCCGGGGAGGTGGGGAGCGGCAGCTGGTGTCCTTCGACCACGTGGCTTCGGTGCGGGGCATCCTGCGGGGGTTGGCGAAACGCGACGAGCTGCAACTCCCTTGGCTGATGTAGTTATTGGACATAAGTAGCTATTACTTTGGAGAGATTATTGGCTTATACTTCTTGGCTAATATTTGTTGGATCCTATTGGCTATACGTCACTTTCTCGTTCTTACATTTATAATCTCTAAGAAAAATCGATCTTGCTATCTGCGATGCTTACGAACCAAGCGATTACAGTAAGCCCTTGGCTCCCCTTGTTGCTTCAACGCTTCATCCTGCAGGCCCTCCATGATCATAGAGATCTGGCAGAGGCCGTACAGCCTTTGCTGCAGCGCTTACAGGTGCAGCCGGGATTGGTCCATGGGGAGCAACCGAAGCCAGGAGAATGGGGAGCAACCAGATGTGGGAATGTGATTTTAATGTTAGTGTTTGTTAATGTAATGTGATTGTAAGTTGTCTATGTTAACGGTTGATTATGTTTGTTAATCTTTGTAGTTGTATACATGGATCTTTATCTATCTATAAAGGTAATTTTGTGCAGGGGGTGATGTTCTTTGTCCAGAGTGCGGAGTCAACATCGATCGATTCTGCGATGGACGATGAACTCTTTACCCTTGTGGTGGCTAGCCACAGTATGTTGGTGCCAGCCTTTGGCTTGCAGTGTGAACGCCCCAGTCACATAACTTGCGGCAGCCAAAGTAAGGGGATTACATTGCACTGCTACCTACCTAGGTAGATGACCTTTGATTTGGAAGGCGCTTTTTTCATGAAGGAAGTGCATCCATGGTATCATTGAGCAAGCCAGATGTAAGGCCATCGCCACTGGTTTGAAGCTGCCATGAGGATGATCATGGCCCATTAGCAATCCCTGACAATCAGGGGAAGGCCATGCCGACCAATACCCCTCTTCTGAAGGATGGCTTACAAACACATCCAATAATGGTCAACAATTATCGTTGATAGTTCAGAATTGTCAATTAATGGCCATCCAATGGTTGCTTGGTGGTTCAACAGGTGGCTGATAGCTGTTGAAACAAGTGGCCCAATTTGCTGGTTCCTAAATCTGACACAAAAACTGGTTGAGCCAAGAACCTTTGTCCTGGTTACCTCAAAAGCAGGCATCCCGCCAGTTGCGTGAGACTGGTTGAACTCGATTTTTACCAGCTCACCATAGCTTACCATCATTTCCCTGGCACCAACTATATCATCAACCACATCCTACCAGCTTATGATGGGTAAGATGATGTAAGATGATGACCAAGGCACCATTCCATGAGTCGAAAACCTGGTCAAGTGCCACAGGTGGCCGAGGCGGCTGAGATTCCCGGCGCTTGGTTAAGCCTGGAGAAAGCCGCGAAACTGCTGGGGGAGCTGCTGGGAGAGCTGGAAGATGGCTCCCTCCTGGCCGCTGGACGAGATCTGCTGGCGCCTCGCGGTGCCATGTTGATGGAAGAACACCACAGGAGGCGCCGCTGGAAACGGTTGGAGGTGCTTGGATAGGTCAATGGCAATGGACCTATGCTGACCTAATCCTTTTTTATTAGTTGTGAGGCTGTCGTTTTTCTCGGGTTGTTGGGATGTTCCCAGTGACGGAAAAACGGTCCGTTTCCGCTTCCAACATTTCTGGGTTCGTGATGTTGATCCCGGCGATTCACCGGTGGTCAGTGGTCCTACCTTGGCAGGTTGCAGCGCTTTCGTTTGGATCCCAGCTGCAGCGCGTTGCCTCCCAGCAGCTTCAGCCAGATCTTGGCAGATCTGCCACAGTGGCACGAGCACTTGCAGCTCTTTGTCGACGAGTCCCGTGCCAGATATCGCTTTGATTGCAGCAGGTGCCGGGGAGCAGAGGAAGATGTGGAGAAAGGACGATTGAAACATTTGTATTCTTGACAAATACTGCAACATTGTGTAGTCAGATAGATTTTTTTGATATTTCATTCATTTATTCAATTTATTCATCTTTGTTGTTATCATTTTATGTTAGGTAGATAGATTTTTTCATTTACGCAATTTATTCATTCATGTTTTCACCCCATCTTTGTTGTTCAAGAGCTGGTTGCAGGACCTTGGAGGCTGTGGCCAAGGGTGCTCCTAGTGAAATCTGGGCGCAGCGGCTCTTCTCCAGTGTACAGGTGGGTTTTGCAGCGCTTACTGCCACGAGTTGAGTGGGTCCGTTGGTTGAGGTTGGCTGGTTGGTTGGTTGGTTGGTTGAGGTTGGTTGGCTGGTTGGTTGACTGTGTGCTTGAGCTCTGCAAGGCTGAACTTTTCACACCTTGGAATAGAATTGAGGATGGGAAGCTTGCTTCACAGCAGTTTGGGCTGCTTCGAGCTGGGAACAAGCTACATCTGCAGCCTTCGTTTTGCCCGGGGGAGCGATCATACTACAAGCGGCAGCGGTTGCATTCACATAGTCTATGTTTGCTATGTGGGGTCCAGCTGTTCATCAACCACCACCTGTCTAACCACCTCAATACTATGGACATGCGATTGCCATGCGAGTTGATTCATGGTAAAATACGACCATACTGGATCTGTGTACCTTGACAAAAGGTGGTGTCCACGTTGGGAGCAGTGGCCCGCCGTAAATGCTAATTTGTTGCTCTACCATGAGCCACCATCGCCCTTGCAGATCGGCCTACTTGGCCTGCCTGAATGATTATCCAGCAATTCTAAGAAGTGAACGAGGCTGAACACTGGGTAATGATCGTTCATACCTGCTTAGATCTGGCGATGATTATCCATAGGTAAACACTTGTCTTTCACTGAACGAGGCTGAACAAACCCATCGCTGGATCCCAACAACGCTTCAGGTGGAGCAGATCATTGGCCAGCACTGTCCCAGTCAGCGAAGCTTCGCCGCCATCTGCGCTGGGTGTTGGTTGCAGCAGAGTCTGCCAGTGCTCCCGTGGCTTTTGCTGCAGATGCTTCTGCCAGCTATGGATGCGGGACACACCCTGGAGGTTCGAGGGTATCACAATGGTGTAGATATCAAATGGCAACCACGCGTCTCGCGGTGTCCGCAGTGGTTGGTCATTGCAAGCTTGTTGATAGGCCAAAAATCCGGTGGGAGTGACTGCATTGTCTGCACGAAAATCGTACAACTGGTCCAACCCCTCTGGTTTTGAACACAAATCGTTTTCTTTTTTGGCAACAAACAGCAGCAGCAGCAGTGATTTTTTCAGGTGGTGAAACGGCTTCGAAAAGCTTTGGAGCACTGTGATGACGCAGATGCCCTGGTGAACCTTCGGGATGCCTTTGTGAAGGGCTGTTCAATGCTGCTCCGAACTGCCTGGTGTAGGGAGATGGACTATGCACAGGCCATGGGGCTCCAAGTTTTGGGTGCTCAGTTGGTTGGTTCTCAGAGAGTAGAACCTATTGACACTGACTTGCAAACTGTTGTGGGCAACGAAGTGTGGCCAGAAACTCACCAAATAGTTAGCCTAAAAGCCTCACCATCACAAGAGAGTGTTAGTGTTTGAACTTGCATGTTTTGTTTTCTTTGCCTTGCTTTCAATCAGTGACTGTGCGCTTCATTTTTCAAACATGCTTTTCTTTTCCTACAGGACGTGCTTCATTTTCATCAGATTTCTTTGGCCCTCAGTTGGTTATTGCTGATCACAATGAACCATAATAATTATTGATTGATGATAACCTGTTGGTTGATAAATATGATCAACCATTATTCATTATGATTCAACATTCTAGTTAATCATTATCAACCATAATCATTATTGTCATTATTTATCAATAATCATCAACCATTCCTGC
>VSDK01018228.1:228257-247146 GCA_009767595.1 Symbiodinium kawagutii
CTGCCCTGCTGCTGCTGCTGCTGCTGCTATCATTCAAATGATGAGAAAGAATAACCAGTAATAGTAATGACTACAACCATCAATATGAAGCATCATTGAGCTATCAAAAACCATGAATTGATCAATCGTCATTAGCCTCCATCACGCACCATTGTGTAACCATCATTTGACCACATCTAACTCATCTAACACTCATTTAAAAACATCTAAACATTTAAAGACATTCAACCGCCACTGAACCATCATCCAACAACAATCTGAGCTTCAATCACCTAACCATCAATCATCTATCCATCATCTTATCTTTTAAACATCACCATTCTCAACCCTCCCTGGCTTCAAAGCTCAGCGAAAAGGTGCTTCGGACAACAGCCTGGCCACGTCCTTTGGGTGGCCCGGACGGCTAGCGCCGTTGCTGCTGCTCTTTCGGATTCTGCCGGATGCAGGAGACGCAATGAACCAAGTGATGGTCAATGGTTGGATAATGGTAGGCAAATTGAAGGTGAATAATGGCTGATTAGGCTTAGTAATCATGGTTCATCATGGTTAATCATGGTTAATTGATGATGGTTAGTGGCTGAGTGTAGGCTTTAGGGTTGATTGATGGGGGTTGATGGTTCATTGATGGTTAAATGATATTCTGAACAGCGAAGCACGAACTGATAGTGACAGTTGATCAATGGTTCATGGTGGTTGATGATGGCTGATGGCCGACGATGGTTACATATGCCTATGCATACAAACGAAAATCATGTGCTACAACAGGCAGGGCGCTCTTCTGAGCTTTGGGACCCTCAGCAACCAACCATTTCGCGGGTTACGACTATGTAGGTACTGATCCAGGCTTAGCCGCTTGGCTACTACAAACCAATAGGCAAAGATCGAAGGGCAAGTTGGGGACATTGAGAATAGACGTGATGGCTATTGCCAAACAGTGATCCAATCAACAAAGATGGTTGAAAGTCCCGTACCAATCGGGAAACGATGCAGCAATAATGACCCGATGTGACCGACAAGAGTATACAGATACGCACCTAACATTTTTCCTCTATAGCCCAGAAAATTCCTGAGAATTCGTGGTGAAAACCAGGGTTTCCAAGGTCCTTTTTCCCATTAACCAACCTGGTGACTATACCCATCAAGCATTACTTTTTTCAATCGCCTCAACCCAAGGGCTCGAATCTCAGAGTCGCTGGCACCGGCGGCCAACATAGATCCGGGGCCCGCAAAGACCCATGGGTTCCCGCAGGATTTAGGAATGGTCATGTTCCCAGGTGGTTCTGTTTGATGGTTCATCTATGACGCGGGTTGTCATTGGCGGATCCAGCAGAACCACATCCGCGCGGTTCAGGAGGCTCTCCGTTGCAAGCACAGGCCCGCTTGGTAGCTCTGCGCGCCCTACAGGCGCTAGATGATCAGGCGGGCTTCCAGTATCGAACCGGTCAGAGTGAACTTCACTTGTCACAAGTCAAATCACAATACTGTTCAAATCCATGTGGCTTTGGGGCGATATTGACCATCCTGAAGAATGAGTTGGTGAACATCCCGACACTTCTACTAGTTCGGTCATTCATAGGATGTGAACAGCCAGGGGTACAGGGACGCTTGACCCACAGCCATATCTGCGTCTCTTAAAATGGTTGCAACCCCACATCCACCATGGAGACAATGGTGATCTGGCGGTGCCCCCGTGGGTTGGGAAGAAACATGAAAAAGGCCAAGCCTAGCTACGACTCGAAGATTTTGGGAGTGTTCGACAGTCACATGTTTCTTTGTGAGGTGCTTTTGATTCTCCATGCCTGAAGCATCATATTTCTTACCCAAGTGGTGACCTAGTCTGAGGTTGCTCACAAACCCTCACTCGCCGATCGCTATGTCATGTGATAGCTTCGGTATTGAGGTTGACTGAGGTGTTTGGCAAGCTGTAGCAGGTTGGTTCACCTAGGATTGCAGCCACGTGGGGCTCAGATCCCACATGAGAGGTGTAAGGTGTAAGTCATTGGAGGTCTGGCACAAACTCGGGGAGCCGCATGACTAGTGGCCTACTGGTGCCATGATCAGTGACCAGTGGTGACCGTTGAAAGTTGGCTCTAGCGGTCGTTTCTGCAGTATGGGCGGCCAACCATCTGCCACAACATCCTCTACAAAAACACAGAAACTTCCAAAAACCTTCTCTTTCACGGACAGCCCAAGCTGATAGGGGTCGCTGTTGGGTCTTTCCACCGAAGCTTGTTCCATCTTTTTTCATGGTAGTTCTTGTGCCAACATCAGTGGCGTAGCTGGGTAACGAACGACATCGAACTGGTGTAGCAACCCGGCTTCGCCCAGCAGTGCCGATGGCTGAGGCCCGACAAATGGAGCAGCGCCTGCTGGGCTTCCTGCAGAACGAGTGCGGCCATCAGCATCCGCTGCTGCGGCACTTGGCCAAGGTGCTCAGCAACGGCGACGACGTTGGCGACGGCGGCGCTGGGAGCGCCTTCAGAGCTGTGGGCGTCCCCTTGGTGGCGGCTGAACACCTGGGACTGCCGACGGATGAAGGTTGGGAAGTGGGAAAGAAGTGATCTGGTTGGTGGTTTCAAACTGGGGGAGCGCTAAGTTGGCGTGGTGGTTTTGAGTGACAGATTTTCTCAGTAGTTATTAAATGTTATTAAGAAATGGTTGTTTGGCTCAGATTCTTCATGGAAACCAGCAACCAGTGATGTTTAGAGGTTCAAAACAGGAGGTTCGAACAGGTTCAAACAGGTAAACGAGACCGTGGTCAGTTGATGGGTAACGGTTACAGGCAAACTTGTAGATGTTAGCAAAAGGGACTCAACCTTCATCCAATCAGCTTCTACATTGCTCCGAAGGCCCAGCTTCGCCCTGGGTGACTTCTCAACAACATCGCTGGGCCCAGCAGTACCTGGTGAAGTTTCCTCACCGAAAGTTGCTTTGGGCACAAAATCTGGGGGTGGTGCAGCTGCTGTGGCGCCACGGCAAGGGTCAGACCCTTCTGACCACCTCGGAACGTCAAGCCCACTTTCTGCTGGCGCTAGAGGCGAATACCAAGCAGGCCAGAGCCAGTGGGCAGGTGTGGGATGGGTGGAACTGGGGAACCCCCAAAGATGGTTGGTGTATTGTTGTAAGCCAGTCAACCAATAGTTTCACCGATAGTTGTGGTTAACTTAGTTAACTAATAGTTAAGCAATAGATTACCAGTCATGACTGTCATCAATAGGTATCAACACTTGACCCATAATGTTGACCTATGACTAATCCACTTAGCCACTCAACCAGTCAATAGCCAACACTGAACCAATAGTTAACAACTCATGAACCACTTCATCAGCCATGAAATACCACCGAACCAATAGTTAACACCAATAGTTGATTCACTTATATGTTGGTTGTAAACTATGGCAGTGGGTCAAAACCCCGTACCCTTGGTTCCCCTATCATTAACCATTGTTTCCCTTACTATTGTTGGTCATCATCCCCCATGAAATTCGTTGATTAATATTGACCCAGCGCCATATCTTGGTTGTTAACTATTAATTAGTGTTGATAGTTTCACCAATAGTTTCACCAATAGTTACAGCTAACTTGGTTAATCAATAGTTAACCAATAGACTTGTTAACAACCAATCCACCACGGCCTCACTTGCATCGTTGTTGAGGCCCTGGACGGCGACCTGGCGTCGTTGCAGGGCGTCGTCCTGGACGTGTCGCCGGAGACCGGCGCCTTGCGCGTGCGCGCGGCCGCGGACGCGGAGCGCTTGGATCTCCGCGTGGTGCCCCAGAGATGCGCCGCCCGGGCGCAGGAGACGCGGCAGGGCGGTGGAGCTGATGAGTTGGGTGAGGCTTTGATGGTGAAGTGGTGGTGAATTGAGGGTTGATTGGTGGTTGATATGGTGGTTGATATGGTGGTTGATTACTGGTTGATATGGTGGTTGATATGGTTGATAGTTGTTCTTATAGATGGTAATTGTGGTTATTGATGGAGTGGTTGATGGGGTCGAGAGTGGTTAATGATGATGGCTGATGATTTTGGATTTTTCATCGAACTTGATTGCTTGGAAGATGGCTGAGAGGATGTTGGAATCATGTGCTTGGTAATGGTTGACAATGGTTGCTGATGGCCAATCACGGTTGATGGTATGAAACAAGCCAACGATGTCCAACAGTACACACCTTAGTGTGGATTGGTCATCAGTTGAGGCACTGTAAGGTCAACCTGGCAAAAGGGATTGCTTTATGCATGTCATAGCATGCCTTTATTTTCCAGCCATCAGTCCTTGCAGGATGGGTGTGTTTCAATCCGCTGTTTTCACGTTCCAAAAGAATCATGGAAGAGTGGTATAGTTCGGAATGTTTATTTGGTGATATTCGTTCATGATCCCAATCTGTTCTATGAACCCAGGCTACATGTATTGATTCTTGAACGTGATGACCAATCAACATTTTGTTTCCAATCGCACTCATGAAGTTGGATAAGACTGTGCAGTTTGACCGCATTCCTGTGCCGGTTTTGTCGCTCTTCAACGCCCGCGTCCTTTAGGAAGGATTCATCCAACTGTAACTGGCACATGTAATTATCCCCAGCCATGACTTCACCAACATCAGCCATGGGGTATATCAACCTAAGACGAACATCAACCAGCCACTGAGTATATCAACCAGCCACTGGGTATATCGACCTAACCAACATCAATCAACCGCCACCAGTGGACCTACCATCACCAGTCCCGTGTGGTACCCCGTGACCACCAGGAGCTGGTGAGCAGATCACAAGAGACGGCGCCAGTGGTGGATGCTGCCCTGGTGCGGATTCTGAAGCGCGGAGCCCAGCGGGGGCAGGGAATGGTTGACGTTTGGAACTTACAAATTTAACAAATTTAATGATGGTTAATGATGTTGAATTATTATCAATTATGGTTAGTCTCTAGTTGATGATGTTAATGATGTTAATGATATACCCAACTTTACCACGCAAAATTATCATCTATACGAATCTAGAACAAGTTACACCGTTTTTTTGCAGTCAATACCAGCTATGATTCCAAACATCGCTTGGTCCATGCCTCCGCACATGGCTGCCAGTGGAGGCGCTTCCACGTCTTGACGGGAGATGAGATCCTGAAGAAACTCAGCAGCTATCCAAACAGCGTGGCGGACCTACAGGACGAGCACCTCGGCCCCGAGCGTGTCTCTCGGGGTAGTGGAAGATGTTTGTATAACACATCTAGATGTGTAGATTGATACAGATAGACCAACTGATTTTTGAATAGATTGATAAATAGCATGAGAATACATCTAGAGGTACATAGTTTCGTTTCGTTTTTTAAAATGAATGTTGACATCAGACATTATCACATCTGTACTGGATACGACAAGATTACATGTAATACCACGTGATGCCTTTGAAGAATATGGTTCCCAAACGGTGCAAATTATTACTTGGGATGCCAAGTTGGCACGGGGCATGTTTTCTTTGATTCCATGTTTGCATTCTTATCACTTGCAATATAACTATAATATAACCATGATATAACTATTTTACCATATTTCCACAATATAACTACAATATTTTATCATAACGATCCCAACTCTTTTCTAGTCCAAGATCTTCTTATTTTATCATCATGAATCAACACTGGAAGCCAGGAATTCCACGTGCTATGGCTGTTACTCAGTGATGAGCCGCTTACTATCTATTCTTAGTCGTCGTTGTAACACTGATGGGAAATGATGATTCAATCAACTATGAATTACACATTACAATTTATGAAGCCACCAACGGATACCATCATTGAACCATCAATTCACCATCTTTCAAAAGGAAAATGAAGTTTTGACCATCATGAATCATATATAACCTCAATGATCTTGATGGTTAACCAGCTAACTAGTTTTATAAACTGGTTCATGATTGTTTGAGGTTAGGTAGTGAAGGTCTGATGCTGGTTAGCGATGGTTTGATGTTGGATAAAGGGGTCAATGATGCTGGGTTTTATGTATCATAAAGGTGCATCACGTCATGGATCAAAAAGGGCAATAAAGTATCATAAACTCTACATTGCCTTTTTTGTCCATTAAGCATTTTTGATTGTCTCTCAAAGTATCGATTATTGTCCATTAACCATCATCAACTGCCAGTAGTCACCGTACCCAGAGAAAATTCACTGTGATCAACCATCATCAAGCCATTATTAAAGCATCATCCAACCATCATTAACCATCACTAACCATCATTGACCATCACCAACCATCACCAACCATCACCAACCATCCAATCATCATCAAGCCATGTTTAGAACTCATCAACCATCATCATCCATCCATTAAGCCATGGCTAGCCCTCGCTACCCCTGGGTTAACTGGTCGCCCTGACCGTCCTAGGTCCAGCGCGGCCTTGTCGGTCGCCTTTAGCGATGCCCGCGCGGCCGCGCAGGCGGAGAGGGGCAGCCTGGGATTGACCCGGCGCAACCAACGTGGCGATGGTCTTAACCAACCAATTTATGGGGGATAATCACCAACAATGGGGGAAAACAACTAGCAAGTATAGGGGATATACCAGCTATATATGATATATTTATATATGGCTTTATGGGTCAAGCTGTTAACCAACCAACAACAATGGTTCGGTCAGTAGCTGGTTTAGATGCTCTGGGTAACTAATCAACAACAATGGCTATGGGTCAAGCAGTCAACCAACCAACCAAGTAACCAACCAACTAACCAACCAACAACTAGCTGGTTACCTAGCTGGTTAATGGTTAATAATAGGGTATCATAAGTAAGAATAGTAGGGGATATACCAGCTATGTATGGTTGTGTGTCAATATTAACCAACCAACTTATGGGGGATAGTCACCAACCATTTCATCGGGAAAACAGCCTGGTTCATAGTGGGGGAACCAGGGATACGGGGTTTTGACCCATAGCCACATTTAGCCATGGTTGAGTCTGTTTGCGGTTCATTGTGGTAGGTAATTTTCCAACTGATCAATGATTCAGTACAATCAACTACAGTATTAGCAGCCATCACTCATTGACTATGGTATTGAACCATTGGAATGGATATCTGTTCCCAATGGTTTGACTAACAGTTGGCAGACTGGTTATTGGAACTAATAAAGTGGCGGTTTACACTTCTTGATTGGCTACATTGGTGCTGATGTCATGTAATATCCCAGATTGACTCCACAGGGGGGGGTTCGACCAATGGACACAGTGGATATAGTTTAATTGGCCTCTGGGTAGGTACTCTACTTCTCTTTTGCAAACCTGGTAAAATTCAAATGGTCTGGATGGTGTCCCTACTGAAGACTGCGTTTTGTGGACTTCCAGGTTTGTTTTCTGGTTGGCTGGATGTACACCGCGCGAGTTGAACATGTCGGAAAAATGGGTCGAAGATGGGATCATTATTGCCACCCACAAAATGGGGTTCTTTACTGAACCCAATCAGGATTACCATCTTCTTCAGATTTCTAAAATGGAATGGTCCTTCCATTTTTCAAAAATGGTGCCAAACCAGGTGAGCAAAACTGGCTCCCAATTGGGTTGGTGCTGCTGACCTCCTTCGGCACCACTCAGGACGGTGGTCGCGAAGCATTTCATCGGCTGTGTGCCTTGTGTGTGGCGGACTCAGCCGGTCAGCTCTGTGTCCCACGTCTTCCCAAGGGCGTGGTGGTGATCCGACCCATGGGTGCACCCAATGATTGGGTAAACCAATGGTGCTACCAAGGCCATTAAGCACCATTCTCTTGATGATGATTTATGATAGTTGGCCTTGATCAAATACCAAGGCTTGAATCTTAATGTTTTGATGATGAATTGATGATTAAGGATTAAGGCTCATGATAGGCTCATGATAGGTATTGATGACCAGTGGCTCAGGCTTGATGATTGACGGTCCATGGCGTGCGGGTGCGTAACGGGATCCGAGGATCGTGGCCTGTTGAGAGCAGAGACCATGGAGTCGACGGATGGCCTCTTGGTGGGTCATGAGAAGGGTCCAGGGTCCATGGTAAAGTCCGCCAGGGTTAAAATTGTGGGGGGTGGGGGGCATGAAAGGATTTATATACGATAACCATGGATAGTTTGCCAGGGTCAATATGTACCATGAAATTTGATAAACCAGGGTTGTGATTGTTTTATGGCATGATTTGTCTCATAGTCATCCAGGGAGGTGGTTAGTATTGAGTCACGCCCTTGGTGGTTAGTTGTTCACCAGTTCAATGATTATCAAAACGGTAAAAACATGGTTCAGAATGGTGGTATCCGTGAGGTTCATGATGGTGATAATCATTGGTCGATATCGAGCAATAGTGATCGACAACGATCGTAAATGGTGACTACTAGGTTGACAATTGTTGTCAATGGTTTATGATGGTTGAATTGATAATCACTGGTAGTAGGTTGATAATCATTAACAATTGATTATCAACCATGAACCATGTCCTGGTTGACAATTGATTATCAATCATGGCTGATAATCTCTGGCAGTAGGGGATTATCCATTCAATGACTGTGGAAGCGATGGCCCTGGGAGGAACACAGATGTTGTGGTGGGTCTGTTTTGCTTTTGCAGCGTCTGAACTTGATCCTAGAGGATTCGGTGCTACAAATTCCACTGCAAGGCGATATGTCTATAGTGTATTTATACGGTGGTTTCTCGAAGTAGGGATCCCAAAAAATGCTGGGTTTATTTGCTAAAAGTGATTATTAATGGATGATTTGGGGGTCCCTTTTTTTGAGAAACAGCCATATATATCTAGTCTTTCTAGCCTTGCGAGGCCTCAAGGATGGCTAAGCTGAGCTGAAGGACAGCCTCTGAACCCTTTGCGCCGCTTGCAACTCTTCGTCAGCCGAGGTGAAACCGTTGCCAAAGTTGCAGCGCAGCCATCCTTGATGCCAGGCTAATGAGTGGGCTTTCGGATGCTCATCAATGAAGTTGTCAATGCTTTTATGGTGGTTAATAATGGTCAGTAATGGTTGATAATGGTCAATCATCCGTAATGATTCCTAATGAAGGGACAATAGTGGAGAATGATGGTCAATGATCGTTAACGCTGGTTCATGATGCTCAATGATGGTTCAGAAAGGGATTCTAGGGGTCAATGATGATGAATCCAGATCCGTGACGACAAATTTTGTGGTGTTGATTTTCCCCAACCAGGCCGTCGAGCTTGAGTCATCCACCAAAAAGCAGACCAAACATATGGGGGTTTCTCAAAATAGGGGACCCAAAACTGGTTGGTTTATTACCATAAATGGTTAATAGTGGATGATTTGGGGGTACCCCTATTTTGAGAAACCACCATATCACTTTCAACTACTGCCCACTTTTGCTGCGAGCGGTTCTTCTCAAGACTGGTCATCAACGAGAAATCTTAAAATGTCGGGGATATATTCTGAGATGTGTGTCAATGAAGGAGAGTTCCAGTTCCATTCGCAAAGTGACGTTAGACTATTTGCTTGGAAATCTACAGAGTATATGTGTCACACACTTCCAGCTTGGGAACTCCATTGCCGTACTTGACTTGCACTTGATTTTGATCCAAGATCAGTACTTCACCGTTTTTAATGATGTTCTGTCAACGTGGGATGCAAAATTGTTCTCAAATTATTCGGTATATGTCGAATGTTCAGATATGGATTGCAGTCTTGACCACTGCAGACTTCTTTGATCGAGTAGTCGTCAAACACAATGTGGTGACTTTTGGTGGTAAGCATCGTATCACATTGCTCCGGGACTGTGACCGATCGAGTAACTTTGATTTTGGTGCAACTGACCGCCATATCATCACAGCGATTGGGACAGATGCTGGACTTATTCTGAACCATTGGTTGGTCATCAATCATGCTTAAACTTATTCAGTTGACCATTATCAACTACTACGAATAATTAATCAACCGTCAATGGTTGACCATTGTTATTAAGGTGAAGTACCCACAAGGTTACTATGAATCATTGATTAACTTATTCTCAACCACTATTGATCATTAGCCATTGCTGAGCCGGCAACCTCCCCCCGTTCTCATGCCGCAAAAAGTCCCCTTGCACCCCCTGGGGGGTTGTCAGGCGACGATTTCCTACAGCGTCGCTTCTTTTACGAGGCGTAGCAGGTGAGGATGGCGTGGCAGGGGATCGGTGGTTGTTTGTCTTGTGGTTCTGGGTGAAGTGTATTGGGCTTTGCACATGTGTAAATTGAACATGGGTACTAATACATCTAGATAATGGATAGATATAGATAGATAGGTAGATAGATAGTCTTGGGATGTTATGTTGCGCCCGATTCCATGCGGTACTAATTTTGTGTGCCTTTCAGTGCAAAACCCAATGCCCATAATCATCACAGGTTCCTGTCCGAAAACTGCCAACGCTGCCGTGTGCCTTCGCCATGTGGTTCAAGCCGTGCGAGACCGAGACCTTTATTTATGGAACCTCCGATGTTCCAGGTGGGCAGGGAGTAAGAGAGAGGATGTTTATGGTGAGTTGCTAATACTGGTTGATCAGTCAATGCGGGTTTCGAATGGTTCGTTCAGAGCAGCTTCCAGCCAAACTGTTTAGTAACATCATTATTGTTCTTTCATTTGGGCACCGAAGTATCGAAAGACACCAAAAATGGATAGATCAAGATCTCCAGAGCTGCATTTGTGCGATTCTTCCCGCGATGTTCACGGGGGCCGTGTTGGTTTTCAGCTCTGTTCTGCAACCGGCTCCAGGCACAGGATGCACCTGTCAACTGTGTTGAGAGTGGCAGGTGGGGATGGCCAGCTCGCCACCTGGGTGGTTTGGATGGTTAGATACGGCATGGATGGCCGACTGCCATTGATGCAGAGGGTGGACTCAGAACAGCTGGACTGGATGAAGAATCAGAGATGTCTTCCGAGTCGTTTGTAGAAACTACAGCGCGGGCATGCTTGCTTGGTGATGATTTCGACAAGTCAGTGCTTTCTTTCAATCTTTCCGGTCTTTATTGTGGTCGTGGTTGTGGTTGTGGTTGTGGTTGTGGTTGTGGTTGTGGTTGTGGTTGTGGTTGTGGTTGTGGTTGTGGTTGTGGTTGTGGTTGTGGTTGTGGTTGTGGTTGTGGTTGTGGTTGTGGTTTGTTGTTGTTGTTGTTGTTGTTGTTGTTGTTGTTGTTGTTGTTGTTGTTGTTATTGATTTGTTGTTGTTCTTGTATCACTATCATTCATTTTTCTTGGTTGCGTTGTTGTTGCTGCTGCATGGTATTCGTTGGTCTCAAAATTGATCAACTATGCCACAATCAATCATCAAAGTTCCGGATATTGCGGTTAGGCCTGCAGGTGCAAAGGTTGAAACCGCGGCAGGGATTCTGGAGCAATGGGTCGTGATCTGTGCAACACCACGCTTTTAGATATTCTTATCAAGTGTTTGCTCCACAAAAACTGATGACAATCATGCGATCAGAGTGATTCCGCTTTACTAGAATCATGTTTACATGCGTGCTATTGACATCTATTAACATCTCTTAACATCTATTGACATCTATTAATCCTGATTTTATTGCTTGTTCTTTCTATCATACACCCAACCAGAATTTTGCGGAACCCGTGAAACCACAAGCCGGGCAAGCCGCGCTGTGGCATGACAATGTGGATTGATTCAAGTACCAAGTGGATAAGAAGTGGACTAGGGAATCAACATTTCCCTGTGGTGATTCCCGTAACTGCCCAGGTTTTGTGCTCAACCATGCCTGACCGTTGTCACCACCAAAAGTTTGTTGCAGGGCCCGCACAACGTGTTCATGAAAATATGGAATCTGATGCAGCAGCACGAGTTTCACCCTGACAAACTTGACACTTGAGGGTGATGAACATCAGCTAAGAGCTGGGTGATAGGCTTAATGATGTTCACACAAGCAACTCTTAGTTGGCTTGAAGCGTGTTCACATGGGTGTCTCTCAAAATAGGGGACTCCCCAAATCATCTGATATTGTCCATCTATTGTTTTTCCCATCCATTTTTGGGGTCCCCCAATTTAGAGAAACTACCACATGGTTGGCAATTCCCACCCCCACCTAAGAGCTTACAACCGTGTGGTGAAGCCCAACGGCACCAGTTGCACCTCCACCGCCAGGGATCGGCCTGGTCATGAGTGCCTTCCTTAAGGTGAGCAACGGAAAGGAGATGGACCTGATGCATTCATTCACCATCAACATGACTTGGGGTCAAGCAAGTAAGCATCATTTTTTGGGGATATCAACCAACCAATGGTGACTTCTGGCTGGTTGATGGTCAAGGATAGGGAATAATGATCAACAATAGCAGGGGATATATCGACTAACCATCAATTTCTTTGGGATATTAACAAACAATCATAGGGAAAACAATGGGTAATGATGGTACACCGAGGGTACAGGGTGAACTGACCCATGGCTTTATCCGTCATTTAAACATTAACAGATCATCGAACAAGCAGAAAAAAGCATTGCGCTTGAAAATTGGTGCCTTTGCTTTTGACCCCTGACATGCTTGGAGAAATTTTGAGGTCCCATGATCCCAAAATGGCAAGGCAGCAATGGAAACCACCTGTTACCAGCAGAACTGACTTCTCCTGGGCCCTGGGTCTGGTATTTTCTGACGGTAATTGTTGGCGGTGATGGTTGGTTCACAATCCCCAGAAGTAACGGGTCATAAGCAACCGCCAAGGACAAGTGGGAGTTGTTCATCTATAAATTGCTTGACAACAAACAGTTGGAAAGAAACAAATGGCTGAAGTTGGTTCTGAAGAAAGTTTGTTGCCACAGCCGCCAGCGTCGTTCCAGAGCCAGGACAGGACGAACTCTAGTGCCTTGCTGCCAGAGGAGGTTGGGACTGACTGCTGGAGGAACCAACCATTGGGACCCCTGGTTGGTTGGTTAGTTGTACGGCAGCTGGGCTGGTTAGTGGTTAGATGTGGTTCGTTGGTTGGCAATAATTGTCTGTAGTCCTTGCAAAGGTGGAAGAAGGGGTAGCAACCATGAAACCGACCTGGTATATTACTGGCAGCATCTGCGAAAACATGGTGGAAGAACGGGTAACTCTCCGTGACGCCCAGCAATAGTTGTCACACACATGTTGGTAGATGTGGTATATCCGGTGGTATATATAGAACATAGTGGGTATAATGATCCCTGGTTCAATAGAGGAAAACAAGTCATGTAATAGGCGCATATGACAATTTATTCCATATCCCAAGTGTTGCCACATTGGTATAATATCACAACTCTGGGGGTATCCGATAGCAACAGCTATTTCGTAGCTGTTTATAGTCGTAATGAACCATTGCTAGTTGAGTTGGACCCGGTTGAACACGAACATTGCAATATCCAATGGTGTGACATGTGCTTTTGGACCCGATTTGGAGACTCTGTATTGGTATTAAGGGTTGTACAAACAGAACTAGCTGTGAAAGAGGCCGGCAACTTCTCTCCAACTGACTTTATGAGATACATACTGTGTGTGTAAATAGATAGATAACCATCTGTCAGTATACACACACACACTATATATATATATATATATATAAATATACATATGAAATCGTACCAGTCTACCCTCAATCCTCAACTTGAAAGGGTCTGGAATGGTAGACCCCCTGATTGGTGCGTTTTCCAATCAGACCCCTGGGGTTTGTACTGTTGTAGACCCTGCAATCTTTTGCAGATTTGGAAGATAATGTTCCATGGCTTCGTTCTGAGTGCATTGTTTCCTTGTAGGTGTTGTTCACTTGTTGTGTGTCTTGTTGGTCATTTGTCTTTTCTTGCCCATCGCATGTCGTCTCTCATTGCTGTTGCGGTTGTGGTTGTCCTCGTTGTGGTCGTTGTTGTTGCCATTGTTTTTGTTGCAGTTGTAGTAGTAGTTGCTGCTGCTGCTGCTGCTGCTGCCTGTGCTGCTGCTGCTGCTGCTGCTCTTCAGCCGAGATGCTCCTCCAATGGTAGACTGCCCCTTCTGTTGTGTGTGCCTGCCTGTGCTGCTGCTGCTGCTGCTGCTGCTGTTGTTGTTGTTGCTGCTGCTGCTGTTGTTGTTCTCATGATAGTCTACACATCCACCATGCATGAAGATTCCCAACGGTTGCCAACTGTTGGAAGGCTGCGACGCCTCAACAACATGTCCACAGGCAGCTCAGCCGCTGAAACTTTCCTTGGAAAGGGTAAACCAGCACTAAGACTGATCAACTGAGCAGTATTCGTGCTGAATCATGGCATTGAATAATGGTTAATGGCTGACAATAGTTGTAGGAGATTATGACCAGCAACAACACGGGAAGGTCCTGGATATGTACCATTTCTATGCTAGTTCCGAGCGCACATTGAGATATTCCAATGATGTTTAGATTGCGCAGGTGTACATGTAAACATATGGAGACGTAGATATGGTATCCTTACGGCTACATGCAACTCTATTGATACATATCGCCAGCCATGACATTTGTCACGGGTAATTTGCAAACAACAAGCACACCAGTGCAACAACAATGAACACAGCAGCAACCACATACAATAATCGACAGAAGAGATTTGACCAAAGGCAAAGCAGCAGCGAACACAATGGCAAGCTGGTAAGACAGCTCTCTGATAGTCCATAAACTTTTCTATCTTCAATATAACTATGGCAGGGAGAATGCTATGACCAACAATCTCCAACAAGAGCCGCTGTCCCAGAGGAACATTTGCAAAAAACCATAATTTATGGTTCAATCGAGGCAACTCAGGATTTCCAATCGATTTTTTCATCAACCAATCCATTGCCCGCGATGCTTCTGGGACAAGACTTCAAATTTCTTCAACCCTTTGAAGGTCAACCGCGCAAGTTGTTTGGCAAGTAATTCTGACAAGATTCAGTCATAGAGAGCCATCGGAGTGGGGAAGATATTCAAGACATCCGTCTTGAATACCTGCCATGCAGTACCAGTGGGAAAAGAATGATCTGTGCTCTAGTATGGGCCTGGCCAATGAAGCGAAAGGTAAGTCGAACGTTTCTGGATGGGTCATCAAATCAATGCCGCTGCGGCTACGCCATGTTTGGAAGATCTGTTAGAGATAGTGATTCCACTATCGCAGGTTTGGTGGAATGCCAATCGATTTGTAGACACGTACGAATCTTTAGACTTGGATAGAATTGAACTTTTTGGAATATTGACATTCTGGTATTTTTGAATATTGTTGGCCCTGTATATCGTCTAGGGATGCTAAATGATTCCGGTGTGAGCAGCATGGCATGCATCGGTGCAACCAGTAGCGACTGGATGGAAATCAGCTCTGTGACCACTCGCATCATGTGCCGTCGCCGGTGAGGGCCACTCCAGTCTTCAAGTTGTTGGAACAAGCGCCAAATGCTGCTGCTTCCAAAGGCTCCGCAGGCATTGGAATTGGCATTGCTTGTGGGCACTACCAAACTTGGGGCTGGGTTTATTTTTGACCCACATGATGTATGACAGTATCTATGTATCTATGTATTAGTGTGTCTATGTATCTATGTATCAATCTATGTATCTTTCATCTATCTGTCTATCTCAGTTTGATCATGCCATGCGTGGTACATCTACTTGAACATTGCGGACCACATGCCCAAGAGCTTTGGTTTCTGCTGCTCATGAAAGTTGTGCATAGGCTTTTGCAAGTAGTACCAGCTATTCATGTTCCTATTGGGTTGCAAAGCTTGGGTGACAAGATGGGGAAACCATATTACAAGACACTGGGACCTCACACTGTATGAGACTGTATGTAAATATATTTATATATATGTACATATATATGGCATATAGGTCATATGAGTACAACCATAAACGAGTATTGGACAAATTTGATCCAAGGGAGTTATGTTTTTTGCAGTCATTGACCTCTTTGTTCGTTTGATTCTCACCAGAATGGTTGAATGTTGTTCTCTTTCACCCACTACCATGAAGTAAGTACCCAGGAACATCAACTTGCTATTAACAAAGTTTGATACTCGTATAACTTTACAGCACCCTTTTAAATTTATATGAACAGACAGAGCAATCATTTTCATCGATAGGTCAACTCCAGGGTTGGTCAATAGTCATCAATCATGTTAGCAATGAGGCATGATGGACCTGATTTGTTTCGTGCGGCCAGCAAGCGAAAACCATGTAGGAATACGAGCTGATTTTAGCAACCAATTCATACCAAGAATCACTCCTTGTTGTGAGCAGCTCCATTGATGACTCAAAGTTGTGAAAGAATCCTACAGTGGTTAATCCTAACATACCGTTGACTTGATTGATTGTGATGAATGATGGTTGATGATGGGCCAGATTTGCCAAGGAACCGAGAATCAACGCTGATTTATCATGCTAAATGAGGTGAAATCACCGGTGCAACAACAATTGCATTGTGAATCAAAGTATGATTGTAGGGATACAACCATCTCAACAACAATCCAACAACAACCAACCATACTGAACACAAACCCCTGCTGACAATTGCTGATAACGACAAATATTGGTATACCGGGTGACAAGAACATGGCATAAGGTTTTCTAATTAAGGCACTGTAACATTTTATTCAGGTTTCAGAACTAGCAATGACCAAGAATAGTTAATGCTGGGCAAAGCAACAACTCCCCACACTAAGCAAGATTGATCCGATGACACTGCTTCATCACTGGCCTGTAAACCATAAGCCAAGAAAGTCCAACACTACAGGGTGGGGACACCTAGTTATAAATTGATTCAGAAGCCATTGGCTATTCTTCTATCCACCAAAAATGGTAGTTACACGAGTTACAACCTAAGGAAGCAAAGTGAGGGGCCCCGTCATCTGTTAAGACAGAAATTCACTGATGTGTCTTCAACGGCTCGACCATCTCAGGGGCGGACGAAGATGAACCAACTGAGGAGCCAAGGCGAGTTGTGGGAATCTGGCGATTGGGAGGAGCGGCTACCAGAAACACCGAGCGTACCAAGACTAGATGATCTGCCGGAGGTGTTCCAACCAAAGGGTGAATAAGACTGGTTGCCCTCTGGAAAATCTAAGATAGCAATGGACAATTACAGGAAAAGTATCTAAAACTATTTGATTTTCCATTGCCATGTTGGATTACCAGAGGGTGATGGTTGTTCGCCATGGTTTTTGCGACCGAGCTGGTTGTGCATAGGGGCTTATATAAAGTCATGAATATCAATGGCGGCGATGGTGAATTGCTGTGGTCAATAATGGTTGATGAATGGTTCAGAATGGTAAAATGGTGGTGGTGCTGGTAGTCAGGATATCTTAATGGCTGGGTATAGTAGTATCAATGTCTAGGAATGGCTACTAGCCAGTACTTAATCAGTGCTTCGGCAATGGTTAACAGCTAGTCAGCTAGTAATAGTGCTTGATGGTCAGAAATGACCAGTGATGCCATTGTGAACGTTTAACACTGATCAATGACTACTAGTCATTGTGGCCATTGTTCAGGGCCGCTCTACTGATCGTTGACTCAGAATCATCGGCTTATCCGAGCGGCTAAGTACGATGTCACTGGCTAAGAATAGTGATTCTTCAATGGCTCATCTTGGTTTCATTGCTACAAAAGCATCATTTTCCAACTGGTTCACAATTTTGGTTCACAAGGGTCAACAATGAATGGCGAGTGCTGATATGCTGGATCCATTATTTTCCCTGTAGTAAGTTGGTTATTATCCCCCATTAGTTGGTTGGTTAACTGATTGACCCAGCTCGCCACATCACCATTTTCCCATGAAAACTGTGGGCTTTTGCGGCGGTGAGCTGAGGGACTATGACATGGGAGTTGGATGCTGAGCAGGTGGTTGTGGACACCAGCTTTGTGTGGGAATTCCAATGCCCCAGCCTCCCTGAGATCCCCGGTTACAAGACTTCAGGCGGTATAGCGATAGTGGAAAGCCAAGAGGACACGACTCAATTTATGGTAAGTAAACACAGTTCGTTACTACTTGACTTATTGTTGCTAGCAATCTGTTATCGGTCAGTATTGTTATTCATGGTTGTTGTCAACTGATCAATCACAGTACAGACACACATTCCGACCTCGGTTTTTTCCTCTCGCAATGCAGAATAGCCGGCATTCACCATCAATAGCCATTCTTCACTATTGTCGGACATACTGGAAGACTTGCTGCGAACTACCGATGGGACGGGTGAAAGCCAACAGAAAAAATGAGATCAGCGGGAACGAGATCAGCAGGACTGAGATTCGTTGCAATGCCATTTCCTTTGCTATTAATGAGCGGTTGATGGGTGATGGTTGATACAATAGCTGGTTTGGCTGGCTCAAGCATCTATTGGCTGAGGGGACGGTTTACCATGATAACCATCCAACCTCGTCGGCCCCTGGGAGGAGGGGCTGCCTGTGGTCGTCTCGGGTCTGGCTGGTCCCATGTCTGATGACCGCTGGTGCCACTGGCCGGACTTGGGGTGTCCGTCGGGCGGCTTCACCTCCTAGGGTGCGCATGGCACTTCTGCGTTGGCTCCTCTCCGTGAGCTGGCTGCTGTCAGGGCCTGTGGCCGTCCCACCTCGCAGCTCCCCTTGGCAGCCCCCTGACTTCGCTGATGAAACTACTGCCCCTCTCCGCTTAACCTGCATCGGGAGGCGGCAGCGACGGCAACTAACCATCAGCCTCAACAATCATTGGCTTCAACATGCTCGAGGGGGCCGCCTGCACTTGCCTGGCACCCATCGGCTCCGAAAACAACAGTTGCGACGCAGATGGGGTCTCCGAGGCGTGCGCGTTGGAGAAGCTCGTCATCCTGGCCCGTCACGTGCGCCCGGAACCCCTCTGCATCCTGCCATCCAACGGTACCGCTCCCCCAGCCCTTCTGGCAGTGCCGATGCTGGGCGCCCACACTTGCGCCGGCGGGTGGCCGAACCAACCGCTCCTGTGCGGTGCTTTTGCCCCGTGCCTCGATGTTGCCCCCG
>VSDK01018228.1:255004-313958 GCA_009767595.1 Symbiodinium kawagutii
CAGGAATGCATGCAATGGGATCAAAACCTAAGATCCAATGTTCCCAAGAGTGCCCATAACCACGAGCTTTACGAATGGCATCCCATTCCACTTGGATCTGTTGCTGCAACTGCTGTTGCCTGAAGATATCGATGGTCGAACTCGCATGGCATGCAAGCAACTTCTGCAAAGAGAAAAGACGTCTAACTTGTCTTACTGTGTGTTTTGCAGTGATGGAAAAGATTTCCCCTTGTGGTGTATATCCATCGGGTCTATCCGGTTTCACACCCTGTGGAGCGGGAACATGTTTAAACTTAATATGAGCCCCTCTACCTCGGTATTGGGTCTTAAGACAATGTACAGGATTGGACACTGGATTCGCATTGTGATGCTGCTGTAATGCTTTATCTATCGATGATTCAATCCGCTTGGACCAACTGCAAAGCGCTTGATTTGCTTCATCCACTGAACTGAATGGACCTGTGTGAAGAGGATTGTGATTGCCTTCAGCTGTGTAAAATTCAGAAATGACCTCTTTTGGAGGTGCAAAGCATGACCAAGACTTTGGTGTGTTGACCTTTACCGTTTGATAAATTTTGGCCGAAAAATCGAAATCGACAAATAGTGGAGAATGTTTATTGATGGCGTGTTCCCTAGAAACCTGCATCCGATGGATATGTCGAGCAAGAGCAGGATGGAAGATGACCGAGTCATTATAGGTGGCACCAGCGCATGTGGGCTCCAGTGGGAATCCAAAAAAATGATTATGATAAGAATGTGCTTCAACAGCACCAAGATTGGAGAAAAATTGCCAAATGGGTAGCTGAGTGACCGGCTCATTAAAATCACCACAAATCAAAAAAGGAATGTGGATCTGCTGCAAAAGATGACAAACAAACCCAAGAAGGATATCATTCAATTTCTTTCCTCCCTCAACCTTCTTGGCAAAACCATAAAGTGAAATCACTACCACTTCAACATCAGCCAGTGTAACCACAGCAGCTGAAAAACGTTGCGAGTCAATCAAAGGTTGCGGAATATCAGCACGAAGCACCCTGGATGGGAGACATGTAGCCACAAGTGTGCCCAAGGCAGCACCCCTAAAAGATGGTTTGTTTGTGTTCTTATTGGAATTGACAGGTGGGGACCAAAATGTCCGGAAATGTTCTTGTTCCAAATCCTTAGTCACAGACTGTTGAATCGGAAATGTAGCACTGGTCTCACTGAGAGATATGATGTGAGCATTAAACTGGAGCAGCTCTGAAACTTTTTTGAACACAGCTGTCGGATTCGTCACTGCCAATCGGATGGCCTGCTGTGGACCAGGGTTGGCAGCCTGCCCTAGGCAGGTGGCATGGTAGAATGGAAACCAGCCGGGATGTTCAATACAACAAGGCAACACGCCTTGAGGGCATGAAGAAAACACTGCAATTGATCGGAGCAAACATGAAATGAATTTGTAGGATTCGATGCTCGGAGAGAATCTGGAATGTGAATTTGTACACACCCTCAGCACCAAACACAGAGTCCCAATGCAAATAGAAGCTGTCACATAGCGGATGCCGTATGACAGAATATGGTACAAAATATAGTACGTCTCACCTGTCAGTTTGTCGACAAGCAGCTCAATCATTGTAAAAAACTCGCACCAAGACACGAAACTTGGCATGTGCAAAGGAGAGCTCAAGACTAGGGAACCTAGTCAATGATCTTCATCCATGTCCTCATCACCTTGGGGCTCCTCTGCTTTGGCGGCTTGATTACGTTTTTTGCCTGATCCAGATCGTGAAATCATCTGCTTCAAGTCTGCAAATTGCTTGGTCATGGTGCCCTGCTGTGTCTTCAGAGCATTTTCCAACGAGGACTGAAAAGCAGCTGTCATGGTATCAAACTGAGTCTTGCAATCGGCACGCAACTGGCCGAAATCGGATTGCAGTTTCTGATGGCTAGATTCCATGGCACAACCTTGAGTCTTAACCACCTCCTGCAAGCATTTGATCTGGGTCTGCATCTCACTCATGGTTGTCTCATGTTTCTTGAATCGACTCTCAATGGGCGCATCCAACTGTCGAAGGACTGGAGCTGGGATCACGGCATCCTTGACATGTCGTCCTTGCTGCTGCTGCTGCTCCTTGTAAGCAGCCCACGGATCATCGTCTTGCAATGAATCACCTGTCGAAGGTTTGGACTCACTCTTTGTCACCGTTGGCAGCTGTCCAGCAAGAACCAGTTGACGCGATGACTGTGATTGTTCAATCCATTTGACCAAAATTGAGTGGTTATTCCATGATGCAAAGACCGCATCAAACTGTGTATCACAAGCACACAGCCACGCAGTTGAACTCAAAGACCTCAATGGCCTGGCGCCCCATTGTTGTAGATCCAGGAATTTCTGAACCGATTCAACCGTAGCCCCCAGGGGCGTGGGATAAATCTTGAATAGGAAATTCGGTTTCACATCCGGTGGGGGGTTGTCATCAGGTCTCAACTCACTGAATGCATCACGATAGTCATCCTGTGCAAAACGCAGGCCCTTCGACACACGTCCATCGCGACGAGTGGTACGGACAATCCCCAAGCATTTGGGCATGGATGTGGCACTAACCTGGAGTTGCATGCGATTCCATGAGAGCCAAACAACTTGATATGTTAACTGCTTGACCCACAGCCAATTGACACCACGGGTGAAGCTCTTCGAAGGGGTGAGCAGAGCTGCAGGATGCGACTTTCCGTTGATGAAATCTGCCTTTTCTCGGTCTCATCACCGATCCCAGAGTATCCGCCCGACAGCTTGTTTGTATAGAGGGGTTGGTAACCATTAGCAACAAGCAATAACAACAATATGGCTATGGGTCAATATTAATCAACCAACTAATGGTGGATTTCCACCAACAACAATAAGGAAAACAATGGTTAATGATAGGGGAACCAGGGGTACAGGGTTTTGACCCACAGCCATATCAATCAATCACATTCTGGTTGTTAATACTGTTTTAACTATCAAAAGTGACAATTTCCATATTAATCGTCAATAGCTGTTGATATCAATATCTCACAATATTGACTATCAATATCCATCAGTCACATACTTTCCCAGCACATGCTGGCAAAGGACATGTATGGTTGCACCGATCAACTGATATCAGGAAAACCGTTTAGAACTTGCTGCCTCTTGGTACCTCTTGGTGCTGCTTGGCAGGGTGATTGTGGTTGCAATTGTCGATGTTGACGATATTACAATTCTTATTGTAATTTTACAATTGTGATATTGCAATTCCTACGTCAATGATATTACAAGAACATCATAAGAATAACAATGTTATAACAATAATTATATAAGAATAACAATAGTCGACAATAGTTATATTAGTCTTATAGCAATGTTCTTGTAACATCATAAGAATAACAATGGAAAGTGCTTACCCGGGCAGTCCCTCACCGTGGTTCAGTAGCACCAGCCCTGTGAAAACTGCACCGCTGCCAGTTCTGCTGCGTTGTGCTGGAGCCTTAGCAGTGATCACAACGAGCACTGAGTTACAACAAGGATCCACCAATGATGGGATGTTACCAGGGAGATGTAGCCCCATCATACCAGGGACTGTTGATGTATAAATGTATACATGAAAAGCTATTGTTTTTTGGGATTTTGATATAACCTGATAACCTGATATATCCAGCGTCATATCAGGATTTTTCACATAAGATTAGCGTGGACAAAATCAGGAAGCAACCTAAGCAACCCAAATTAGTTGCTTTCCCCTGTGAAAAAATAGTTGGACGCTTCGGTGCCATACTATGAAACCATCCACAGATGACTTCAGTTTGAGCGCTTAGAAACATAGGAAACATCGATATCATTTCCCTTTGACCCATTGGTCAGATGACGTGTGTATTTATGTATAATGGGAGATCCGGCTCCCAATGACCCACTATATATTTGATGGTGAATCACTACCTACTGAGCTTGTGAAACTGGAAGGGGCCTATGAATTGATAGCTGAATCAACCACAGTCTATGGCTAGTTCAGCTACATAGTACAGATCTTTCTCATTAAATCATCGTACAACAAAGCATAATTTTGTCAGATGATTTAGGACATCTATTCAATATGTGTTTGCTAACGATTTAAAACAAACCATTAACAGTCAACAGTCACCATTGAATATTTTGTGTAAGAATCGAACATGACTCTGATCACTCATAGGTTAGCATTGATGTAAATCATTTGTCAGCATCATCCATCGTTGATGGGGTATTATTCCCCACTTTTCATGGATGGTACATTGCCCTGCTAGGGAGGTGAACTAGGCCCCCAGTGGCCGAAGTTCACCACGGGTGTGGTTCAGTCTGCCTGCGGGTCGTCCTTCCTTAGGCCCCGGCTGGATGGTGTCACCTTGGGCATCGCTGGAACCTTGGAGCAAAGGCCAGCACCAGCAGTGCTGTTGCTGTCGGCTTGACGTTTGCTTCTGACTCCGTACCACTATGACTATGAAAATCTCTATGTGCACCATGGGTACATCAGTGGTTTAGGGTTGGGGAATGGTTAGTCTTTGATTGGTTCAAAACACGTGCACCGTTCTCAGTCTCCATGCGGCAAACCAAAGAGTAAACCATTGCTGATGATTCGCGATAGGAATCCCCAATTCAGCAAACTGGTTGAATTCCTACCTTTGCTAATGTATGCAAGGCTCCACATCTAGCCAGCAAGATTGTTTACATCCGTCATGGCCCAAAACAGCAAGCTCCGATGTGGGTCCACCTTGGTGAGCTGCCCAGCAATTATTGACTGTATAACTAATCTATTGATAATACATATAACTATTTTGTTAGTGACTATATAATAGTTTCTATAATATATTGGTTATAACTAGTCTATTGATGATACATAACTATTACATGACTGCCCTCACTTTCCAGCAATTGTATTCAATGGCTGTTTTACATACCTATACATCTACAATTACAGAGTGCATTCCACAACTGCATCGCAGGACTGTGTCACATGACACGCCACAGTTGCGCGAGGGACCCGCTACCTGCCTACCCCTGTCTCCCCGAGAGGTGGAAAGAATCATCCACAGAGACTTGAGAGCAGTGCCCCTCTGTGGATGGACACATCCAGGGAATGGTTGAGATCCCTACGGATATGATGATGATGATGATGATGATGATGATGATGATGATGATGATGATGATGATGATGATGATGATGATGATGATGATGATGATTGATATAGATACTATGAATATATGCTTGCATCATTATGCATCATGTTTGTAGATAAGTGTATATGTATAGTTTGATGTACATTGGTTACATCGATGTACTCTGTCTTTATGTGCATGTGTGTATATCATATCCGTTTATCAATCATTATATGACAATAAGCACGACACTGACTGCCACTTTTTGGTGCTCAAGACAAATGGGATTTGAGTTAGTGTGGAATTGGGTCGCGGTAGCCTACGAGGTGACCAGGCTGTCTTCCTGTCCTCTGCACTGTGGGGGGAGTGCTCTTCCCTGGCTGCTTGCTGGTGTGGTCCTTGGTTGTCTTTTCTGTGGTGTTTGTCTGTTCCTTTTCCTGCTTGCTTGGATTTTTCGATTGGATTTGGCAAGGTTTTGGACTGTACCAGCTGTTGTCCCGGTTGTGCATCCCAACCAGCGCCTGGCTCGCTACCGTGAATGAGTGGTCGTCCCCCTTCTGCTTCTGAGGTCAAGGTTCTCTTGGAGCAACTTGGTGGACTGGTGCCTTTGCTTGAAAGTCTTGAGGCCTCGGGTTCTGCCCCGGCAACTAATCAGGCTTCATCGGGACGGGGCTCAGCTCGTCACAGAGGTTTGGTTGCGCTGGGCTTGGATTCATCTGTTCCTGCCAGTTCAGTTCCTGCCAACACTACTTTTCCGTCTGTCCCTGACTTGGCCTCGTATTGGAATTTTGTGAAGCCTGCTGGGCCTACTCCCTCCACGCGTCCTCGAGGAGACGGTCCTCCGTCTCTTCCACGGTTCTGTTTGGATCGGGCTCGTGAGATTCAAGGGGATCCTGACCAAGCTGTGGTGTGTGTGCAGTACGCCTTTGACTCTGGGTTTTGGGCTCGGCTGTGTGTGAAGGGTGGCATTTTACAAACCTTTCCCGTGGCTGTATCATCTCCGGCGGTCCATTTCATTGTCCTGCGTGCTTCGGGTCTGGGTGGAAACGCTCGATTTCGGTCTCAATCGGACTTTGATTTCTTCGTTGCCATTTCTTTGACTGGAAAGTCGCTTGTGGCTTGTGGATTTGCCACGGAAGTTGAGGCTGAGATCTTTTGTGTTGGGGCAGGCATTGCCTTGCCTCCTCTCTACACGCGATGTCTCTGAAAGACAGGGTGAGGTTTGCGGTCGCCGGTGACCCTTCTCTTTTGGTGCTTTCCATTCCTTCTACGTACACTGCTTCAGGGGAGGATGTGGATTGTTACTGTGTTCCCTTGGAAAGTCGTGCCGGAGGCCTGCTCATCTCATTACCCAAAGACACACTTTCGTCTCAATCCTTGCAAGATGGTGCTCAGGCAGGAACTGATGCTCTGTTTGGGCCGAATTCAATTGTTTCATGCCCCTTGGTGGAGGAAGCTGAAGACCTCTCGCTTGTGGCTTTAGGTGTCGAAGGTGAGGTCCTCGTTGTCGATGTTACGGACACGTTGCTTAGCTTGGTGAGGGAGTACGACCCTGTTGTGGATTCCCTTGAAGTCATTGCTGGATTTTCCTTGGACTTTCCTGCTTCTATCCCCGATCCTCCTTCCGTGGTTCAGAAAGCGAAGGAGTGGCTTGCTGAGCAAGTAGGTGAAAGGTCAGGTTTTACACTGCTCAAGAAGACCAGCCGAAATCTCGACCTGTGAAGAAAGCAGCAGTGCCCAAGCGTGTGACCAACGCGCAGATTTCGGATCAGCTAGCGTCGGTCATGTCTCAAATGCAGGTGATACTCCAGAGGCAGGATGCTTTGGAACAGGGGCAGGTAGCTGCTCCCCAGAGAGTGACAACTCAGCTGGCGGCCGCATCCAAGCTGCCGTCAGTGTCAGCAGCTTTGCTCCAAGAAGTTCCGAATGGTCCAGCTATCCCAAAAACTTTGGCGCTAGTCGGACCTCCTCCAAAGGTCCGGCATTCCCAAGCTGCAAGAGCCTCAGTAGGTGTTGTAGAGGAAGAGCCGCAGGATGTCACCCAGCCACAGATAGAGGAGTCAACACACATGTTGACTGCGATAAACCAGCAGAGTGCAGCTTTGACAGCATTGGTGGCTCATTTGACAAGTGCAGGTTCAGACGCCATGCACGACCTCTCTGGACTAGGGGTTGGGGGCCTTCACGTTGGTTCCACCAAAGGCGTTCAAAGGCGAGAGAAGATGCAGAACGAGTTGGCTTGTGGAACAAGTCAATATTTCATCCAGGTGCTTCAACAACTTCACCGGCGTATGCATCCCTCACGGCCCATCCCACAGAGGGAGGAAGAGCTTGCTCAGGTGTCAATGCTGAGTTACTTGGAGAGGCACGGCGGTTACAAACACAACAGAGAACTGGGATTGGTGGCATGGATAGTAGGTCACTGCATGGATGCTGCTGCGCAAGGAGACCTTCATCTGTGTCGGGAGCTTCTGGCATTGTTGATGGTGGGAGTGGAGCAGGCTTCGGTGGACAGAGGAGATTGGTCACTCGCCTACTTGCTTACTCTTGTGGAGGAACCACCTCCCCAGCTGTATCAGGATCGGTCGTCAAGCCTGGCCTTTCATGCCCGGCCATTCGGACCATTGGTGCCACCTGCATGGACAGCCAATGTCCTTTCGTATCTAAAGGACCTGGAAGTTCTTTCAACCAGGAAAGGAGAGACTACAAAGAAACAAGGTCCAAAGGCATCACCAAAGGAGGATCCAAGCAGCGAGGGGGGAGAGGCATCGCCCAAGAGAAAGCCACGCTTCCCCAAGCGCCCAAAAGCCAAAGCCATTCAGGACGCTCCAAGTGGAGCGTAAGTGCCCTGCCCCGTGGCAGTGTATCCTTAATTAATAGTGAAGGGTTGGTTGAGATGGAGGGTCCTCTGGAAGATGAATTTAGTGGGCCCCATAACTTTAGTCCCGACCCTCCTAATCCCAATGCATCATGCCGCACAGATGTGCCTGTAGACGATCCAAAACCAAAAGCTGATGCTTCCTGTGTTTCACTTTCCTTTAACAAGTGGTGTTCGAATTTGATGGCATCTGTGATTCGTTCTAGGTGTCCTTTTGCAAGTTTTGTCATTGGTACATTTCATTTGCAACGGAGCAGTGTGCCTTCGTCATCGCCAGCCTTTCCTTTGCCAATTCCTTTTCCAGGAGTTTTTGCAAGGATTCCTTCAGGTTTGTCAGCTGCCAGAAGACGAAAGATCCATTTCCGAAGAGCTTTGCATATCATCGTCATGGGTCTCAACTACTGGTGGGCTGGTAAGTGTTTCATTCCCGTGGAGCATCTGGAGAGGGCTCCGTCGAAAAGTCAAATGCTTTTGCTGCGTAGACTTTCTAGCCTGGTGCTGGCGAGCGGCCCCTCGGAGGATTTCGAAGTCTTAAAGAGTGGCCGCAGGTTTCCCCAATTAGTTGCAAGATTGACTGAGCTCTCAGCTGCTGTTACAAAGCTGGGAGCTGGAGCAGGTCCGTATAGTGAGACGTATCCGGGTCACGATGTCCCTCTGGACAACACCCTCTTTGATGAGCTCGAACCTTACAAAGCTTTGAACGTAGATCGCCTCAAGGTCGTCGGAACGGGTCATTGGGATGCTACCAAGTACTTGTCGGACGAGTTGACTTTGGCCTACCGTTTTCCGGACAGCTTGCTGTTTGACTATGAGCCCCTTCCCCACGAGTTTCCAGCTTGCAGAGACCCTCCTGAAGAGCTTGAGAAGCTTGCTAAGCTCTGGGATTCGAAAGGTTTGCTTTATCTTCACAGCACCGACATCCTAGCTGCCAAAAGGCATGAAGTCGTCAGAGTTTTTAACTGCTTGAAGAATTCCCTAGTGGATAGGCAGATTGGAGACAGAAGGGGCCGGAACGCAGTCGAAAAGCGCATCCGAGGCCCATCATCGAACCTCCCTGGAGGCTATGATCTTTGCAGCATGTTCATTGATCCAAAAGAGGAGGCGCTCTCGATTTCGATCACAGATAGGAAGGATTTCTATCACCAGTTTTTAGCATCTCCCAACCGAGCATCTTCGAATAGTGTAGGCCGTTTAAGCTTGCATGCCCTTCGTGACACCCGAGCCTTTGAAGCTTTTGCTTGTGCATCCAGGCATAAGAGGCAGGATCGTACCATAGTTGGTGATGGTTTGGGTTTCTCTGATAGGCAAACCCTTATGAGATGCCCGGATGGTACGGTGACCATTTCCTTTGCTAGCATCTTTCAAGGAGACCACTGCAGAGTTGAAATCGCCACCAGTGCTCATGAGGGCCTCCTCAAGGCCTATGGTCTCTTAGATGATTCCTCTAGAGTAACTTCGGACAAGCCTTTTGCAGGAGACAAGATGATGCAAGGTTTAGTGATTGATGATTTCTTCTGCATTTCGAAGGTCCCAAGATTTCCAGAAGAGGTTCATGCATCTGAGCCATCTCTTTCTGAGCGAGCCTTCAGGGATTGCAAAAGAGCATATTCCGACCATGATATTTTGGGGTCCGATGAGAAAGATGTTAAGGAAGCCAGATCTGCAAAGGTTGTTGGAGCTTTCGTTGACTCAAGTGAAGCTGTGCAGAAGAGAGGTCACGTGTTGGTCTCTTCTCCGCCTGAGAAGAGGTTTGCTCTGTCGTGGATCACGCTGCAAATTGCGATGTTAGCTTTTACCACAGACAGTCTCCATTTATGCCTCTTAGGTGGATGGGTGTCGGCTTTGCTTTTTCGACGGCCCTTCATGTCGGTGTTAGGCTCAGCATTCAATCTAGTGGATATGCAAAGGTTTGTAGCCAACTACCCAAAGATGATTCGGCTTCCTCGAAAGGTAGTGGATGAATTGGTTCTCCTTGCCATTTTTTGTCCGCTCATAGTTTGTGACATTGCTGTCGATGCCTTGGATGAAGTGTTTGCTACAGATGCTTCTTTACAAAAGGGGGCTATAATCAAAGCAAAGGTTCCCAGACGTTTTTCCCGGTGTTTGTGGAGGTGTTGTAGGTCAAAGGGTGCATATACACGCCTTTTGGATCCAGTGCAATCTATCCTTGCACGGTGTGTGGATTTTGAGGAGGAGGAAGTGCCCATTGGTAGCAGTGTGCCTAGACCATTGGCTTATCGCTTTGATTTCATCGAAGTCTTCGCTGGGGCTGCTGTGGTCACAAAATGGGTTGTGCAGTTAGGATACTCTGTGGGCTGCCCAATTGAGCTTTCGATTAGTCCAGAGCTTGACCTAACAGCTGTGCATGTGATGGAGTGGCTTTCTTTTCTTGTGGTCAACAGGTTTGTTAAAGCTATATGTGTTGAACCACCCTGCACTACCTTTTCCATCATGCGTCGTCCAGCTCTGCGGAGCAAAGATTGCCCTTTTGGATTCAATACGAAGCATGCCCAAACACAGGTCGGAAATGTGTTGGCTCATCGTGCTTTACAGCTTGTTGCGCTTGCTGTCCGTTATGGGGTGGTGATCATTTTGGAGAATCCTTGGTCTTCTAAGATCAAGAACTTGCCTTCCTGGATTTCGGTCGCTTCGTGCAAGCAGGTCTCCATCATTAGAACTGACTCGTGTGCATACGGTTCGCCTCATCTCAAGTCCTTTGTGTTCTTGTGTGCAGGTGCTGTGCTTTCCTACTTGTCAGGCAGGTGTGATGGGTCGCATCAGCATGTCCAGGTCCAGGGTTCACGAACCAAAAGCTCTGCGACTTATGTCGATGCGTTAGGCAAAGCATTGGCGCTTTCCTTGATGGAAGGGGTCAAAAGTGTGGACAGCAGACCACTGGAAAGTACTCCTCCGGTGGCTGGCTTAGAGAGCCAGCTCATTAATGAGTGTGCTTTGACTTTGCCTTGGACTCTTGTGCTTTCTTGGGATTTCTCCAAATCGTCTCACATCAACTTGCTTGAGCTGTCGGTTGTGCTCCGTCTGATCACGAGATTGGTGAGAGAAGGCGTTTCCTCTCGCATTGTGGTCTTTGTGGATTCAAACGTAGTCAGGTGTGCTGCTGCAAAAGGTCGTTCATCATCAAGGGCGCTCTCTTCGTTACTTTCCAAACTTGGTGCCCTTTCGATTGTTGGAGGTCTGTATATCTCCTATGGTTTTTGTCCCACTCGTCTCAATGGTGCGGATGATCCTACTCGCTGTGTTGCTTTGCGTGGCCCCATCCCGGGCTGTGGTCTTCTGGATTGGTGTGAGAAAGACTGGTTCCAAATGGCTTCTTTGCCTAGACTTCGTCGTTGGGCTTCGAATTGGGTGCGTCTGCTGATTTGTGTGCTGGGTCGTCCGTGTCTGTACTTTGGGGATCGGTCCATTTATCGCCATCCTCAATTTCACTGGCCTAAGCTGCTTACTCAACAGGTCAGTGCTCATAGACTTGGCTCTTCGATGGACTTCGACTCGACGCTTGGGTTCCCCGGTGAAGGTCCTGTGGCTCGGGCATTTCTATGCTCCATCCATCTCGCCTCCTTTTGGTGGAATTTCTGTCATCATCTACTTCGACTTGGCTCTGGCTTGTTGGTGGCTCTCTGGCTTGTGGTCTCTTCCCTGTCTGATTCCGTTGCTTTCGTTTTGGATTTGTCCGTCTCTGGTCAGGTTAGGCAGTCTGGTCGCCTCTCACTTGCTCCATGGATGAAGGCGCTCCTAGTGATGTGTCGATCACTCGAGCCTTGCCATGGGGTGCTGGTGCCAAGGAATGCTGGTGACTTCTCTAGACTAAGGGCGAGGCAGCTGAGACCTCCCCTACAAGAAGGCAGACCTGTGACTACTGTAACGAGCAACCTAAGGTCTGGATTTTTGGAGCAGTTTGAAGTTTGGCTTCGACAGATCAATGTGGACATGGATGATTTGTTGGCGAACCACTACACCCGAATTGATGAACTGAATCAGCTTCTGGTACGTTTTGGTAGGAACCTTTATGCCGTTGGAAGACCGTATAACCACTTTGCTGAAACCATAAACGCAGTTGCTGCTAGAAGACCTGCAGTACGGCGACAACTCCAAGAAGCTTGGAACTTTGGTTTTGCATGGGTTCGTGAAGAGCCTTCCACACATCACGTTGCAATGCCATGGCAGGTTCTACTTGCGTGCATTTCAGTGTGTATTGCGTGGGGATGGCTTGATATCGGTGGAATGCTTGCTTTGACATGGGGTGCCCTTTTAAGGGTGGGTGAATTCACAGGAGCCTTGAGAAAGGACTTGTTGCTACCTGTGGACACAAACTATACACATGCATTTGCTTTACTTTCCCTGAAAGAACCGATAACCCGCTTCACAGCAGCGAGGCACCAATCGGCGAAGTTAGACATACCTGACCTTCTGGCCATCGTCAACATGGCTTTTGCAAAGCTTCGGCCTGAGCAGAGGCTATGGCCGTATTCGGGTCAAACTTTGAGATCCCGTTTTCAGGCAGTTTTGGCTGAGTTGGGCATTCAAGGTGTTCGAGCTCCTTCTGGAAAATGTCTGGATTTGGGCTCCCTAAGACCTGGCGGAGCGACCTGGATGTTACAACAGGTCGAAGATGGTGAGTATGTACGCCGCAGAGGGCGGTGGATAAACCAGAAAACGATGGAAATCTATATCCAGGAAATTTCAGCCTTCCACTTCCTTTCAGCGATACCTGCAGAGCGCAAAGACAAAGTTTTCGAATTGTGCCGTGTTTTTCCTTTTGCCTTGAAGTTTGGACAAGAAAATTGGGATGCTGGTATACCTTTGCATGTTTGGTATATACTCTGGAAAGCGCAAGTTACCGGAAGATTTGGGAGAGATGGGTCAGTGAGCTAAAGTCCACTTGATGTCGACTTGGATCGCTCACGTGTGTACAATCCAGCTACGAGATGTGCCAAAAAGGAGCGCCAGGAAGTCGAGTTCTTGACAATAAGCACGACACTGACTGCCACTTTTTGGTGCTCAAGACAACCCAGCCCTACGTTGGCCCACCCATTTCTAGCGCTTCCAGAGTTGGGTCAGTGAGCTAAAGTCCACTTGATGTCGACTTGGATCGCTCACGTGTGTACAATCCAGCTACGAGATGTGCCAAAAAGGAGCGCCAGGAAGTCGAGTTCTTATATATATATATATATATGTGCACCTAGATCCGGGAGGATTTACAATTTGCGCATTGCACTCGTCTGTGCTTGGATATTCTGCCTGCCGAAAACTTGTGCGGGATTTCTTTGATCAACCAACACCTCTGCGTAGCCAGGCAAGAATTCTGTCACCACCCTACTGAATCACAGAGCCTTGAAATCGTGGATTTGATGAAGGCAACGAATGAGCCAATGATTCTTGTGTCCATCATTGGAAGTATGATCTAGATCAAATGATCAATGATCAATTTTTGAGCCAACTTATCTAGATCAAGATGATCAAGTAATGATTAGATCAAGTAATCACTAGATCAAATGATCAAGGCCAACCAATCATCACTCTATCCTTTGATCATTTCCACTCCTTCAAAGCGTGCACAGGTATTCAACAGCTCCGACTTGCAAAGAACGAGACGAGCAGAAAAAGACCACCGAGCAGCGCAGCGCAGCCCGAACAATCCAGTTGTTGGTTGGGGATCACTGTTAAGTCATGTTGGATTTGTGGACTCCACAGCACCTTGGTATGAAAGGTTCGTGGTTAGCAGTTCCAAGCCCTTTCCGGCCGTGTGCAAAACCAGTGGTTTGCAGTTGTGCAATGCGTAACAGGATCCATCTAGAGTGTTTCTATCCACAGGAACAGTTGCCAATACCTTCGGTTGATCACGGTGAATAGCTAGATGGTTTATTGGCCGTCATAATCCATCATGGCGCCCACTGACTGAGCACTCTTAGTGCTGGTGAAATCTATCGCAGTTGTGAAGCCACTGGTGGTTGGGGATTGCTGCCTCGGACGTACCAAGTTGTTGCCAGCTTTTCTGCTCAGATGCCGCTGCCGGGTGCCATGAGTGCTTTCCTATCTGCTCCGCCCCCTGGCCCTGTGGGCCCTGTGGGCCCTGTGGGTCCAGTCACAGATCGGAAGGTGGACAGAGCAGCGTTCTTTCCTTCAGTGGAAAGGCCAGCGGTCGTTGCGCATCGAAAGGAGGCCCCACAGACGTCTCTCAGTGACCTGGATGCGACGGTGGATGTCTTGGTGGCGCTAAGATGTTTCTTTCCCTGAGAGCAGCGGTAGCACAGCAGTGGTGCAAGGTACAGCGACGTTGTTCCCTACTGGGACATTGGCATCTGGATGGCATGACATGGAGGAAATGGAAGGCGGAATGACCATGGGATCCAGGATACCTGCAATGTGCAAGCACACGCGGGAGCAGCGTTTGATTTCCTGGGTAGAGACATGGCTGAAACAGGAGTGAACGTGGTTATTGTGACGGGGCTAAGTTGATGTTGATCATTTTGATCTTGCATCTTGTGAACCGACTTGTACGGTACCTGGTTAATAATCACAATCCGTAAGATGAAAATCCCTATCAGTCAACAAGATGTTGTATCTGTAACATTCCTCTTGATAGTCCCTATTGTCATTGCTTTTCCATAGGCATCACACTCATCAACCAGGATGTACCATTTGATTGTTGCTTCAAAGGAAAAAAATGGGACGCTCACCCTGTCGAACTCCGCGGATTTGAAGCGAGCTCTTTTGAAGTTACAGTCAGCTGGTTGGGAACCTCCGGGATCAACACTTTTCCTAGAACCACTTTGGTGATTGATTTAGTGATTTTTGAATCCTAATGAAACAAACTATTTGGATTGGATCCTAATGAAAAAGACTGCTTAGATTCATTGAGTGATTCAGTGACAGCTAGAAGGAGATCCCACCCAAGACCATCATTTTGTGGGAAAAGAAATGGTTTCGGAGTCCCAAGCCATGGGCAGTCCAACGCGAAGCTATGTACAGATAGACCTGGAGAACCTCATCGGGACATGCCGAAGGTGGTCCATGGGGCACAGCTATGCACCAGTTGATCCGTTGAGATTGGGTTCACCATCAAGGGTAGATTCAGCAGGTAACAGTAGTTAACAGCGGTCAGTAATAGAGTGGGAGTAGATGTAGTAGGGACAATAATCAGCAATCATGGTTGATGATGGCAAGGAATGGTAGATTCAGCAGTTAATAAGCCACCGCCGGTTTAACCATAGATAGGTATTGAGTGATCAAGTGTAGGGGGCTTATTGAGAGCTGGATCTCCCAATTGACTACAGATAATCTAAAGATCATAAACTGATTCATGGTAGTTATGCGGAGAATGGACACTTATAAGATGTATCCAGAAATACTCTCCTCCTACCTTCTTGGTGGTTTCCCCACGGTGGATATTCCAGTTTCAAGTTTCTCACCGCAGGAAAGTGGATCAAATGATGGCCGTGAGTCACTTCTTCTTGCGTTTTTGGCTAGATCATGTGATGAAGAGTGAAGGGGTATGAAGCGGCCGGGATGTTTCAACTCTTGATATATTGGTATTAATCGATGCCAATTGGCAACTACTTGCAGCCTTGGGGGAAGATCGTTCGATTTTGCGCGTTCCACAGGCCAACCTTAACATGCCCACATCACATCCGGGATTGTGAGGTACTCACAGGCAAAGACTTCGTGCACAGAATGTGAAACAGTACATGCAGATTTATGGCCCCTGTGGATGGTTGCACATGTCGATTCACTTCCACAACAAGGGTTCTAGGATGGCTACCTTCCCTGGCGATCCCAAGAGCTCCGGATTTGCGATGAGACCTTGGCAACGGTTCATCTGGTGGCTCGTCCTGGCTCGGCCGTAGGTCAAAGCTGGAACGGGTCGCAGGAGGAAAAGTTGCGCTGTCGTCCTGGTGGTGTCGACCCGTTGTGGGCACAGTTGGGAGACCCAAAGATGGAGAGATCCACAGCTACAGTTCAATCATCTCCCGCACAAGCACTGAAAGTTGATCTTTCAGCTTGGCTACGGTGCCAACATCAACTGCTGAGGGTGTTGCCATCAGATATCCATCAGATGTAATTCTTCAATCGCCGCATTTGCCACGTGAAACTTCCCAGCGTTTGAAATGAAGAGATATGGCTTCCTAAAAACGGCGGAGAATCATTGTTGATATCCCAAAACTCATTGCCCATCATGTGAATCTTCTTGCATACCTTGCCACTGCCTGTGATGACGCCAGACAATTTTTTTGGTTCCATTGCTGAAGGGACAGCCTGGACATGCACGCGCCTGTTGGATAATCAGCTACGGTACCAGTACATGGTCTTTAATGGTTGACAGCAGGTGAGGGTGGCTGGGAATGCTTCACAAGGGCTGATGGTTTTAGTTTCAATGTTTGATTCGGATTGCGACAATAGTACTATTTTGGAATGGATAGTGTTGTTAGCAATGGAACATAATAATTCAACAATGGATCGTAATTGCTGATGATGATCAATAATGCTGCTTTGCAATGGTTAATTTTCATAGGCGACGGTTCAATACAATTGATGTACACAATCAACCGCAAGCATACTTACGCTTGGCAGCAACCATGCCTGGTAGTAAGGTTGGTTTTGTTCATCAACGGTAGCACCAGTGGCATGTACAGTGATCCTAAAGTGGAGAACATGGTACATTTTCAAAGGCAAAATGTAGAAAAAGAAACGATAGTTGGAATAGTCACTCTACTCCAGGATTACTGTCATGGTGCTTCTGGTAGTTTGAAAACGGTTTAACGTAAAAAAAGAACTCTACTCCAATGTTTCCTTTGGAGTGTGAGCCTGGTTCATGGCATGTACCGACACACCGACCAAGCATTCAACAGCGACATCGTGTGGGCCGTCGATTCCAGATAGGCGACATTACTGTTAGCTCTTCCATCTTCGGTTCCCGTAGGTTGTAGGGTACCTTTAGGGGTTTCCGTCCTACCTATGTGGTGTTGACGAATCATCTGTAGATTTTAGTCTCAGTTTTGGGATATGTCCTTGCTAGGTTTTATCGCCATAGCGCGGTAAGTTTTTCCTTGGCTGTATCCTTCTGGTCGATGCGGCTTTATCCAGTGCTTGTTCTCATGCCCTTCCTTTCACCTTCTGTTATTTGGTATGATTTCCCTGGCATTCCCTTTTGATTTCCCTGGTCGTCCTCCTAACCGCAAGGTTAATAATCCTGAACCATTATTAACCATCACTAGCCACCATTCACTTTCATTCGCCGCTGCTATGATTCTGAGAACTATGCCAACCATGAATCATCACTATACAGTGCATTCGCCAACCAACACCAAAACATTCATCAGCATCCATGAATCATCATTCACCAATTCCCGTGGGCTCCATTTTTGAGCCTTCCAAAAAACAAGCAGCGGCAACCACGCGCAAGGTCTTCTTTGCGGTGATAGCGTTTTGACCCGGGAGATCAAAAAAAGGGGTGCTGTGATCACGGGGGATGTGAAACAGGACTTAATGATCACATAGTGATAAGGTATATCTAATCATATCCGTTCGGAGCGCTTGAATGAAAATGATCGATCACATTCGCTGCGAGTATCAGTGGTTGATGAGATTGAGCAATCATTCAGAAGTAAGCACCGGCGGCAGCGAGAAAACTGCTGGCGTCACCACCATTGCCACAACCACAGATTTTGATCCACTGCGACAAAGTGTCACGATGACAAGAACAAAACAACAGCCAATAACAATGAGAAAACCAACAACTTAAAAGCAACAAGAGAAGCAAAAAGAAACAGAACCATAAGATTGGCTTTAGTCACAGCAAAGACAGTATATGCTCAAAATGGGGCACATTTTTTCCGAAAAATCACACATTACTGTAAATGCCACTGACATGATAGAGCTCCCTGGCTTTGGCCATGGAACAAACGAACTTGACATGTTGAGCCGGATGCTGGAGCCGTGTGCGACCTTGAAATGCTGGGCATAGCAATAGGTTCTTTGCGCTCCAACCAATCAACCAAGCATGTTCCACCCCTTGAGCTCAGGGTTTTGGCGATGAACGAGCTTTGGTTCCGTGACTGTAGGCATCCCTGCGAAACCAGGAAAGACCATCATGACCACGTGCCGCTGATCACCACCGTCATCCCTCTCTGGTAAGCTGGTTCCGTGGATAATCCGAGGCATTTCTTCGTTTTTCGAACATGCTGATGGCTTTTCCAGGGGATCGCAAGGAAGCTATCCGTGATTTTTACCGTCAGCCATATTGAACACTGAATCAGCATAATTGATGAAAAACCATCATATCAGCAACGAGAATCAACCATGATCAATCCCGATCAACTAACCATGACTAACCACGATCAACTAACCATGATCGACTGACCACAATTAACCATGACCAACGATAATTAACCATGTTAACCACATCAACGGACCATGGTCCATCATTCGCTGACCAGATCCTTTCTGAATGTCGCAGCTTGAAAGCTTGGCAACCTGATCCGGATTCGGAGCTGGCACAGCACCAACCGATTTCAAGGCCAACCAGCAGGTAGCACGTGTTGAATCTTCAGCAGTGATTCAGGTGTTGATGATCAGGAATCTTCAGCAGAAGTACTCGTATTGAAGGAGATTCCTGGTGATTCTCGGTGATTTTTAGCCCGAAATTCCATGATCGATCACTATTTGACAAAGCACCTACCCTCCGCCTTTGGTGCCACTGCTGGTGCGACCCACCAGTCACCTTCTTTTCCCCCATCACTGACCCTCCCTCCAAATGTTGCTGATCATGAAACCAGTCTTGGTCATCAGTACAAAAACTATTCACGATGAGCAACCAGTATCAGCCCTTGTAACCAGGCAGGCCAAGTTGGTTGATCTTGCAGCCATTGTCAACCATCAAAGTCCTCCCATCATCAACCTGCCATGGACCCCTGACAACGTCAAGAATTCACTTAGCTGTTGGGTCGCTTGGGTCGTCCATTGCGGCGGTAGCCATGAGTTGTCCATGACGACTACAGGTTGGAGGCCGCCAGGGATAGTGGCAGAAGCCGTGGTTGGGGGCGGTGATGATAGGTGGTCAGTAGTGGTTATATGATGGGGTTATTTGATGGGTTAGAGTGGTTCACTGATCTTGAATTCATGGTGAAGACTGACCAATTACATGAGATGATATCCAAGATCCATAGGGAAGACAATTGTCAACGCAATGTGAGGATTGGTGATGATAGAAGGGTTATACGACATGGGAAATCCAGCTGTTGTATCAAACCACGACCATCTTTGATGGTAAATCAGCAGCCATTCTCGCTGCTAAAACCAACAGATCTATTGAGAGCTGGATCTCCCACTACATGGTTTGAAGCAGCTCATTGTTGCAAATTATGGAAATACCTATTGACCTAGATTGCACCAGCTGACCTCCCAAATGCCTCTCTTGGGGTTCAGCCAGGTGCATATAATGCAAATGGGAACGTGTATTGCAGTCACTTACAATGTTATGAATTCTTACTGGCGCAAATATCCCATGTAACTGGCATACATCATGTAGCTGAAATCACCCTTTCTTCCTTTGTTGGTTGTCCCTTGCCACTTCTCCAATGGTTGTTGCTAAGGTCTTTTGTTTCGGGGCGAAATGGAGTGGCAGCCATGTAGAAGTGGCAGCCGGAAACACTCGACGCATGTCTGAAATTTACCCCCAGCTGCGCAACTATCATTGCTACATTACATCCACCATTGTTGGCCATGAACCATCATACAACCATTCTGGACCATCATCATGAACCATAAACTAACCATCAATCAACCATCATTAGCCATGATTAACCAACATTCACCATGAATCAACATGATCAGCCAACATTTTCATGGGTGGAAATCATGCCATCCTTTGACAGCCAGGCGATGACCCGACCAGGAGCCGCCGGGGGATGGGCAGCGCAAGGATGGTCCATGGCTTTGAAATTTTTATGCTTAGCATATGGCGGTTTATCAAGTCATAGAGGTACCCCCAAATCATCCAATGTTATGCATTTATAGTATTAAACAAACAATTTTGGGGAGTCCAGTATTTTGAGAAACCGCCAACTAATTTCCCATGGGTTCCATGGATGTTGGTACACAAGTGTTCAACTACCCAATACTACAGTGTGTTCGGTCAAGGTCTTGCGGTCGAGAATGCTATACACTGCTACCAGTGGTCAATAGTGCTTAGTGATGGTCAACTATGATGCTTTTTAATCATCTTTGAACTTCAAGCTCGGACTCTGACCGCTAGCCTCTTGAGCCCTGAGGTATGAAGGCTGAGCCTAGGATGTTAAGAAGTCCAAAGTGTGTGGATTTGGAACTGGATTTGGTCGCTTGCAGACTTTTGGTATGATTTGACACTTTTCTCATAGACAGATTTCAATTTGTTAGGGATCTCTTCCAGAAAAAAATCATGACGTTAATTTCGATTGCACCATCTTTGAGTCAAGACTTGACTCTCTAATCAGTTCCTAACTTCTACTACTAAAACAAAATGGAAGCATAAACGTGATAGTTATCAACCAGTTTATCAGCATTATATACTACTTTTTTTCTAAGATGAGTATATCGCTACTAGATTGATCATGCTTGACCAGATCGACAATAACTACTCTAATGCATCCTACTACTAGACCAGATTGACTGTACTTGACTAGATTGGCAATACTCCACTAGATTGATGATATTAAGCCTCTACTACTATATAGATTGATCATACTTGACTAGATTGATACCATTTTTCATCAACTTCCTGCTACTAGGGATTGATGATACTACTACATAGTAATACTCAACTACTAGTGATGATATTAAGCCAGTACATTTTCTAGTATCCATTTGCATTACATGTTTTACCCATTTTCTGCCCTCAGGAGCTCCGCCGTGTGCGCCCGCCTCCTGGCTGCCACATGCGCCCACCGCCAGCGCGCCGCCCCCCGGGGGCTCCGCCCCGGCGCCGCGCGCGGCGTCGGCACCGCGGTGCGTGACAAAGAGCACGGTGAACCGCACGGTGCCAACGACCGCGGCTTGGAGACACGGGGTGGGACGTATCATGGGTCCATTGGAGAGTGTTGAGCTATGGGGTAAGGTTGGTTAATCCAACAATAAATCATGGAACTATTGATATTTTTTGTGATTCTGAACTCGGAATGGCAATGGAAAATCCACCAACTATTAGTGGTTTCCTAGGCATTTTCCATTGCTATGTTAGTTTATCAGAATGTATTGGTTGTTGGTTAAGTTTGGTTAATCAAGAGGTTGAGGTTGGTAAATCATTGGCATATGTATTTCCGATGGTTGGTACATTGAGGACAAATTGATGGTTGATTGTGGTTAGTGATTGATGTTACCGATGATTCTGGTTGATTAATTCATGAAATAGTGATTAAACGATAAGCGATCACAATCAGCAGGATGGATGGTCAGCTCTTGATCTCTTGAGTCAGTGGTTGAGGCTATGTCCAGCGTGTTATCCAAGCGGCTTCAGGTGATGAGCCGATCGCCGGTGCCCTGGGGGCCCAACGTGAAGATCGTGCTGTCGCGCCAAGGGTCATCGCCAGCGCTGGCGGTGCCGGCAGGGCCAGCGGTGCCCGCGGTACCTGCGGTACCCACGGTACCTGCGGTGTCCACGGCGCCCGGACCCAGCATGGCGCCCAGAACCACAGTGGCGGCACATTCGCCAGGTGGGGTGCATTTGGAAGATTGGGAAGTGTGAAGAAATCCCAAGAGTCTTGGCTTCGGTGTTAATGCCATGATGGTGAACCATGACCACAGTAGCGGTTGAAAGAAATCTGGTGAAATACCAACTGCCTCAATACCAACTGGCTAAGGTATTAGCGGTTGAAGAAATCTGGTGAAATGATCTTAGCGTGTTGGTAATGAGCCAGTTTTGGTCAGCTGGCAGCACCAAAGCCACTTAACTCAAGGTTGATCAGCTGGTTTTAAACGTGATCAACAAATGAAATAAGTAGCAACCACAACTTGGTATATATGATGCATATGATATACACACAAATGTATGAATGTATATTTGATGAAGTCTTTGTAATCGAATTGTTACTTAGATAAGATTTGTTGTTAAATTGTTGATACATATATTTGTACTTTCATTTTTTTGCTTTCTTTGTAGGTACCAACTTGGCACAGTTATGTGTGTCACCAAAACCACTTTATTGTATCCAACGGTAGGTTTCAATATTCGGGTATTACAACTTGGATGTTCATCAAGGGGGAAACACAACAGCAGCCTGCAGAACTAATCCAAAGTTAAATTCTGCATACGCAACTGCAAAAACCAAAAGGTACTGGTCCGTGTCCAGAGCTGCAGCTGGGGATGTAACACATTTGTAACAAGTTCCAGGCCGCAACGACGACAGTGTCCTCACCATTCACCTAGCGACTTTTCATTGCAATTGTGTGCCAAATATCAGGGTCGATCAATTGAAGCAGAGGAGGCACAGGTGATAGGTGGCAGTGGGTCAACGCCTGGGTGAAACGAAGTGAGAACAGGTTGCTTCGTTGGAATTTCTCACTCTTGGAATCTGTGCCACACCCAAATAGATCAACAGGTGAGTGGACTGAATCAACTCTTGTAACCAAGGTTTCGACCAAATTTGATTGGATTTGTCCCACTGGAGTCGCAGCCAAAGCTCCAACAACTCAGAACACTCATTGGTTTTCCAAGATTGGTTTTCCAAGTTTGAATCTATTCCTGAAGACGGACCGTTGGACATTTAAGCCACAGGCTCAGCCGGCTTTGTTCTGCTCGCTTGAAGCACATCTCATAGGAGATCCATATCTTTTCATGAAGCACCGTATTGGTAAATGGCGAGCTGGTTATCAAACAATACAACAGTTGTCAAGCATGGCAAGAATAGGTACAGAATCATGGTTCATTGAGGGTCAAGTAGTTGATGTTGGTTAGTTGATGCTGAATCGATTATTGTTTGATGGCTAATGATGATTGATCGATGGTCCATGGGTGATTAATCGTCGGCCAATATGGGTCAATAGCTGTCAACGACGCAGATCATGCTCCTCCAGTATCACCAGTCAACCATTACTTAACCATAGCCTTTGGTCAGGCTATGGTAGTAGTCAGGCTATGGTAGGAATTGAACCTTGCTAGCCATCGATCAAGCATCAATGAACCGTCAATCAACTATCATCAAAGAATCATCGATAAACCATCCACCATCACAACGGTATCTTGTTATTCCCCATGGTAAATGATGATCAACGGTTATACCCCTCATAAAAAACCCTTCATAATCACTATTGACCATAGTTAACCCACAGAAAATCCCATGTCTTCCCTACAAATCCTAAGGTTTTGCCATAAAATCCCACAGTTCACATCAGTTCACATCAGTTCACAACAGTTCACATCAGTTCACATCAGTTCACATCAGTTAAACTCCGGGTCATAGCCCCACCAGGCGTCCCATCACCCCAGCAGCCACCGTTGCGTCGCCAGGTCTCGTGATCCAACGCAGCGCTGCGCCCGGGGCGCAGCTGTGCTGTGCGCCTCTGCCCACCTGGGCCGCACCGGCGACGCCACCGAGGGCAACGAGCGGTGCCAAGGAAAGTGACCTGACGACGGTGACGAGATCGGTGGATGATTGGTGGCTGATGGTTGGTTGATGGGCAAATTTGGTTGGTGAATTGAGGGGTGAATTGGGCTGGATTGGGCCGTGAAGTGGTTGAGTAGTGGTTGATGGATGGTTGATGGATGGTTGATTGAGGGGTTGATTGAGGGGTTGATTGATGGCTAATGGTTGTTGGCTTATTATGGTCAGTGGTTGATGGCTAGGGATGGTCGCTAATTGTTGATTGACGGTGAATCGGTGGTTCTTGGGCAGCTTGTTGAGATTACTGGTGATTTGCTGGTAACGCCCATTTGAAACACCCATCTGATTGGAGATCAAAATTCAGGAACGGAGAAAGCTCAAGCTGCCTGGTTTCTATTTGGCTGTTTCTCAAGCCATCGGGGGCCCCAAGAATGGTTGGTTTATCATTACTATAAATTGTTGATCATCGATAAAGTAGGGGTACCCGGATAGGGAATATTGGATGATTTAGGGGTCCCCTATGACTTGAGAGACCAGCATTTGCTGGTGCTTGCGCCACTCCGTTAGTCCCACAGCTCAGGTTCCCAGGATTTCCTGAACGGCACCAGCAAAGTCCTTCCGCTACCGCACAGCGGCGCCGGATCCGCCAGCGGTGACCGCTTGGATGAAGATGCACTGCGAGTGAAGCTGGAGGCGGATTGGTGAAGTGGGGTTGAAACGTTTGGTCTATTAGCGATTTACTACATGGAATTATTATGAATTTACTATCTGGAGTTATTACAGGTTATAATTGTAATTGGTTTAAACAAATGGTTTTAGCATAATTGTTTATATGCCAAGTCACAATTGTTCAAGCAAAATTGGGTTATTAGCAATTTGCTCTGTGGAATTGCATTATAGCTGGGCAAATTATTGATGTCAATGGCAATATTCACCAAACCAAAAGCCATAAGCCCGCAGAGGATGTTGAAACACCAGGCTTTTGTTGGACAACAACACACAAAATTTGCTGCCCTGACTCTATGACTATCTCACCTCATGGTTTATATGGTGGTTTCTCAAAATCAAGGTACCGCGAATCATCCAGTCTTAACCATTGATACTGTTAAAGCATCCATAACTTGGGGGGTCCCCAAACTGGCTTGAGAAACCACCAAATAAGAGTAGTTTCACCAGTATCGTTGGTAATTATCCACTATTAGTCCCTATGAACCATTATGATCCCCAAGTCCTGGCTTGAAAAAGGCCCCATATGGCTATGGGTCAATATTAACCATCAATAATGGTGGATAATAAGCAACAAAACTATAGGGAAAACAGCCTGGTTAATGATAGGGAACCAGGGGGACTAAGGGTGAACTGACCCACTGCCATATGTGAACTTCACCAAACTTTCACCTGCAACCGATGGCGCCTCAGGTGACTCGAAGGGAGCTGAATCAGAAGATGAGCGAACTCAGAGATCCCCGGCTGCAACTGGTGATCCGCTGATTCCCCCATCGACCAGGGCTGAGCGAATTGATCCTGCTGCATGATCTAAACCCATGGTGAGTGGTTGTTGGACTCATGGGTTTATCGATGTTTATCGGCTTGCTCGATCGTTGGATGAACGCTAAACATTGCATTACCATCAAACACAAGTGTTTTGACACATTTTTTGCCATTAGATACATGTGCGACAGCTATTAGATAGTGGTATGCATCCGTTTCCGTGATATATGGTTGAACAGAATGGACCAAAAATGGTCAAAATTGATACTACAGGTTGACATGTCATCTTACCGTTCCATTTGCGCGAGTCGGGTAACGATAGCCGGATGAATAATTGGAGTTTGATGCACATGCAGATGGCTAAGTCAAGTCAAGTCAACGAAGGAGCTGCTCCTGGCAGGTACCCACCAGAGAAACGGCCGCTTTCGGCGAAGAAGTTGCTGATTTCGACGGTAACTGCTGTGTATTCGGCTTTGGTTTGGGGATTGTTCCCTGTCATGAAGTAGTTCAAAGCAGTGCTAGCGATATAGGTGTTTCTCAAACCATAGGGGACACCCAAAGTTATGGTTGGTTTATTACTACAAGCCACTGATAGTGGATGATTTGGGGGTACCCCTGTTGTAAGAAACCACCATATCTGAACATCAGAAGGGTTGACCAACTTATGGTCTTCACCTGGCGATACCTGGAGATTTTCACTAAAGAAGTCACGGCACTCGTGAAACAACAACGGGCACCTGAAAAGGGATCATGGATCCAAAGGCTTCGACATGGAACATGCACCAGTTTATGATTTACCCATTGGATGTAGCCACTTGAGGATTCCATATCAGTCCTTCGGGGATTTTTTGCACACCTCCGTGGACATCCCATCGCACCAAGGGTGAGTGGAACCCAAGGAACTGGAAGCGAGTCTTCTATCCACATCCTTTTCCAAGCGCTTGGAACAGGGAAGCAGCGCGGGTGCTCCAGCGCTCCATCGTCCAATGGCTGCTGTGGCTGTGGATGTGTTGGTCGAGGAGTCTGAGACCACTGGCCACTCAGATGGCACGCCCTCCCCAGACAGCCAGACACAACTGGGGACCCTGGGGACCCTGGGGACCAGCGCCTCCAAAGAAGCGGCCACAGACACAGATGACTTGGACCTCACAGGTGATGCGGACTTTGGTTCCCTGGAAGTGATCCAGCCAGAAAGGTGTAGAGTCTGCCGGAACGAAGGCCCACCTGAGCCCGAAGTTGTTGAGCAACCTGAGCTCAAACGAGAAGAGAAAGAAGAGACAGAGTTTAGAGAAAAGAGCGAAGAAAAGAAATGTGGAGAAGAGAAGGCAGAGATGAAGAGTGGAGAAGAGAAGCCAGAGAAAAGCGAAGATGAGAAGGAGAAGCATCAGAAGATTCAGAAGATTCAGAAGGTTCAGAATTCCGAGTCCAAAGAAACCGAAGCGAAGCAGAACTCGACCGATGAGCGGAAGCCCAGCTCTCGGAAGAAGGCCGAAGCCTCGCAGGCCGAAGCCAAGGCCCGAGAGCGTTCCACTTCTTCCGTCCGGGTCCGCATCGTTCCGCCGCGTCCGCCGCAGTCCGAGCGTTCCAACGACCGTGGAACGAACGCTGCAACGGGTGGCGCTTCAAGGAGCAGCTCAGTGAAGGAACGTCCCAGGACGGGGATGACAGGGCTGGAGTCATATGAGTCTCACTACAAGGGGTGCTTTGTCAAGGTGTAGGGGACCCCAAAAACAGTTGCTTCTATGAATGGTTAATAAACTGGATTATTTAGGGTACCCTTCATTTTGAGAAACACCCACAAGGGTTTATGAGCTTGACATGAAACGCCGTGGGTTTCTCAAAGGCATCAAATTCCTTGAGGAAGGTACCAAGGTGTCCAAGGCGTCCAACTTCCAACAGCTTCTCACAGTTTCCATTGCCGAAAAAGCAGTCACTGGATGTCACTGGTACCAACAGTTGGATGGACCCTGCATCAACTCAGTGCCAGATTAGCCTTAGTCGATCCTGGGGATGATGCAACGCTGGCAGTGTGGTGTTGGCTGTCCTCACGAGCCCTGCATTGAACAAACTATTCGAACCCCGTAATTATACGCAAAGTATTACAACGATAAGTCCCGTTACAAGCTAGTCAAAGCTTTCAAGTATAAGCATTATCATATAAGGTGGTCAACTTCACTATCATAAGTGTACGTATACCAGGCTTCGCTGTAATAAGTATGGTTCGATGATAAGAATATTTTTTAGGTATAAGCTTATACTTCTAAGTGTGATAACAAGTATGCTCACTAGGTATAAGTATAGTCAGAATATTTGCTAGGTACAAGTATGATGATAACAAGTAGATATTTTTATCATGCCTCCAGAATATTCTCAGTAATAAGTATTAACGATGAATTATAAGTATGATAATAAGTAATGATAATATTAAACTAACAATAAACCTGTGAACTAATTTCTAAGACTTAAGGAAAAGGAAAACAGATGATGATGATGATGATGATGATGATGATGATGATGATGATGATGATGATGATAAGTCACTCAGCAAGTTTAAGTAAAAAGTTGACAAGTAAATACTTCTTGGAATAACTCCACCTAAGACTTGTCAACTTCCACCTAGAATTACTCAAGTAATAGATACAGTCTGACTGGTGGAATAAATAACTCAACCTGTTTACTTACAGGAACCAACCTTAAAACATTACTCAATCTTAGAAATTCCCAGGTCACCTGGCCATCCATCGCTCCAGGATGGCCACGCAGCTGCACATCCCCGTCTCCGCGCGCCTGGCCTCGCGCCGAAGCGCGGCCGGGAACCCCGAGGCCAAGGCGGGCCACGGCAACGAGCGCGGAAGCGCCGAGCGGCCGCCGCGCTGCAACAGCGCAAGGGAGCTGAGCAGATCCTCGGAAGTGGGGAAGGAGGAGGCAACTAACAACAGATAGTTAGTGGGGATTAGTGATCATTAGATTAGTTTAGTGAAAATAGTGTTTGATATAGGGAAGTAACTGGGTATATGATCAGTGGTTGATGTGGTGAAGTATAGGACTGATGAATGGTTAGTATAGAATGAATGGTTGATGAATCATGAACTGATGATTGATATACATTATTCATCAACTGCTTAAGTATAGGATGAATCAACTGGTTAAGTGTAGAATGGTTTAGCACATGTTGGGTTAAGGATAGAATGGTTCGGTTTGATTGATGCTTGACTGATGGTTGAGTGATGGATATTAGTGGTAGGATTTATAACCTTTTTAGTAAACGGTGCTTCATGACTAATGGTGGTTGCTTCAAGCTTCTGCAGCCATTCATGATCAACCACCATTAAGTTGATCAATGGTTGATTAGTGGCTGATTGATGATCGTTGATTGACGGCGCGTTGGTGGTGGATTGATGGCTCATAGCAAATATTCTTAACTGGTGGTTCATAGTGGTTGCTAATAGTTAATACATGGCTACTTAGTGGTGACTGGTTGAGGATCGTGATCATCATGGGTTTATCCATGGCAATTGTTGACAATCATGGACATGGTTAATAACGGTTGGTCAAGTTTAGTAAGGTTGAACAAGAATGGTTAAGAATGGTTGCCTACAGGAAATGATGACCAATCATTTATCGTTGATTGTCAATATGAGATCCTGAACCTCCCTGGCCAAAAAGGGATCACAAGACTCGACTCGACTCGGACCAGCCTCCGATCGCCATAGCCTTGGACAGTGGCATGTTTTGAGGATCAGTTGGTGGTGAGCTGTTGCTGGTGGTGTAAAATCTTCTCTGGTTGATGGTTGATGGTGAAGGGTTGACGGTGAATGGTTCTCGGCTGATGGGGTGGATTAACGCTTAATGATTGATTATTGTATGACAGTCCAAATGATCGGGACATATTTTCGTACGACCTTGTGAGTGCTGAATTGGTTGACAGTTCATGGTCGATGGATTGTGTATGACAAGGTTTGACAGTGCTTGACACGTGCTAGTTGTTGGCGATCAGTTCTGGATAGTGGATGATTATAGTAGTTTGCATTGCCAAGTACTGAAATACCAAGGGTGGGTTTCGTAGCCATTCGGGAGCTCATGAAAGCAAACAATCCCAAGGAACTGGATGTTGCTTATGGTCGATGATGGCTTTTAGCGTAGCAGTGATTTTTTGAACCTGGTTGCTTGTTGAACCCTACTTGACCAGGATTTTTTACGATAAGTTCACAGTCGGGTGACTCAAATCGTGGTTGACCTACAGTCGAAGATTCTTGGTTTGCATTGTCAGGCTATGAGGATAACCACAACAGCAACTTTTTGATGCCTTGCTTTGTAGCCATCACGCGCGGCTGTCCATTCCGCCCGTATCTTGGACGTTGTGTGCTTAACTTCTAGCTTTATGTTCTCGAGAACAGGTGGCTTTTGTTGCTTATATTCCTCACTACCAACCATTCTTGGGCATCTCCCGTGCCCTTGTTGCTTACCATCACTTTTTGTTCACCGTCGGCATACGGCATACTGGTTGGTGGTTGAACAGATTTAGCGATCATTTTCCACCATACCTGCTGATAATTGTCTAATGAGCTTGCGCGTAGTGTTGAAACACCAAGCAGTAATGGTTTGCCTGGCATATTTTTCAAATTGCAATACATATGACATGTGCTTATAACTTGTTGCCTATGGGGAATGAACCGTTATCAACCATTGTGCACATTATCAATCGTTATCCACGATTATCAACCATTATCAACATATGCTAACATTGTATATTCACCATTCTCTTACCATCCTTTACCACTGTTACCCTCTACGGGGAGTGTTAACCATCCCAACCAACGAGGCATCCAACAGAGCTCTATCCAAGGACCCCTGGCGCCCTCCGGCACCTTGGAAGTGGCAGAAGTGGCCCGGCTCGTGGCATCACCGGAGATAGGCACGGCTGCGCCGATGCCAAGTTGGAGCCAGTGCTGCCATGGATCGATACAACCCGTGGTTGATTTAGGCTCATTTAGTGGCCTAATGATGGTCAATGATGGTGAATCATGGTTGCTTATTGTTGTTTTTTTGGGTATCAATGGTTGGCCTAGGTTTTTTCACAGCGTGACTACCAGGCAAAATTGGATAGGGGTATCACTGTTGAAAAACATGAAACTGTTGCTGGTTGATCAACTTGGTGCGGATCCTGCTCCTTGATTCATTCTGGAAGGTATATGGGGCTCGCAGCAGCTGTTGATCAGCGCAACAAATTCGACATGTCCATGCCCGGGCCCAGCAACCGTCTATCAAAACATGCTTGCTGTTTGTTAAGATCCCGTTGTTGCTGTCCATGTGATTTATCTTTCACCTTAGCATCGTCCGTTTGTGCCGCGCAGGTACCCTGGACGACTTCATGCCCAAACCATTGCCGGATCCACAGGCGGCAGCTCGCAGTAGTGGTTCACCATGGGTGGGATGGGATAGGAGGGTGATTGCTGGTTGGTTAATTACAAGAAATGAGCGGCCTGGATAGTTGGTTAGAAACTCGTTGGTGATTTGCTTAATGCTTAACGATAGGGGATGATAACCAAGAATGACTTGAAACAGAGTGATGACGAAGGATGTTAACTGATTGATACGGGAGGGGGTTCTCAAAATAGAGAACCCCACAAATGGATGGTTTATTGCTAATAGTGATTTGGGGGTACCCCATTTTGAGAAACACCCATTCCAGTGTGTTGTTGCTAGTTGGTGCCTGATAGAGTTCCAGCATCATCATTGCTATTTGATCAGTGTGCTCGATTTATGGTCGAAGTGTGATTCATGTTCGACAAAATCAGTGGTCACACCATGGCTGATTATATGGTGTTTCTCAAAATACGAGACCCCAAAAATCGTTGGTTTATTTTTATCAATGACTATTGAAGGTTGATTTTGGGGTACCCCATGACTTGAGAAACGCCCATGTTGATGTTTACTGTAATGGTGGTTGGATAGGAATGGTTGGTAAGAAAGATCAAAAAACCACGGTGGCTGATGCAGCAGATCAATGGGAGATCCGTGACTGACCTTCATCGACCTGCCCCCTTCATGGTTGCTGCTGGCTACCAACGAAGGGGTTCTGCAACGGAGAAAACTGGCAACATCCCTCCTGTGGTGTTGGTTCTGAGTGCCTAACCATCAATGACACTAATGACTGAACGTGGGACCATAGTTGGATAGCTGACCAGATCCAAAGGTTTCTTTTAGGATTACCCTCTGGATCCCTCTGGTGAACTAACATGGCAATAGAAAATCCACTATAAATGGATAATTTCCCGGGGTTTTCCTAACAAAATGGTGGATTTTCCATTGCCGTGTTAGTTCACCAGAGGGTACCCACTGGTTGGAAGTGGCTCGCGTTTTCTCTTGGTAAGCGACCATGACCATGGGTTCATTCCTGGTAGCCTTGGCAACTATGAGCTCTTCAGTGACCTTCCCGTCACTACTAACCGCAATGAACAGTCATTGTCCAATCCAGTTAATCATGAACCATCATTAAGCACTGACAATATTAGTTGACCATGAGATTAATCATTAGTTCATGGGTAATAAGATTTAATATCAACAGTTCGAATTTTAGTAATAACTAGCCTTTAGATGCGGAAACTTACCTTTATCAACCCATCAACCCATTGATGAATGAGTATTAAGTAACCTTAATTCTGTTAACCCATGGGTTGATAACCCATTAAATCATTAAGTGTTAACAAGCTAAAGGTCATTGAGTTAAGATTATCTAATCGTTAATGGTTGATCAATTGCGATTGACCAATGCATTAAGTACATCATTAATGTTCAACCCATCAATGGGTCATTGATCACTCAGCTAATTGATTCATCCACTTAACCTTTGATCATTGGCTAATTAAGGGTTCATCAATGGCTAATTGACCATTAATGACCCATTAATTCGCCATATAACCCATTACTTTTATGGCTATGGTTAATTCAATGCCCCATTGAGTAACCATATAACCATATAACCCATGAACCCCTTGATAACCATCGATCAACCCATAATCTTGATTACTTGTAACCATACCATAATCATGACCATTCAATGACCCATTGAGTAACCATAACCATATATGGTCATGGTTAATGGTTATAACCATCGATCGACGACCATGAACCCCATGATGGTCACGAACCCCATGTGCGAAGAAGGTGCTGAGTGCTCCGCAGCCGGAGGCGTGGGTGGAAACTCGTCGGCCCGGAGTGGTGGCCATGGCTAGGAAGGCTTAATAAGCTTGATGAGTAAGGTTGATTGCTAAGCTAAATTACTAAGCTTGATTACTAAGATCAATAAAATGATTGATTTTAATAGTGGTCAATCACTCAAGTATTGAGAAGACCACTTATTTTTTTTTGGGTAAGGATTGAATAGTGGTCGATTGATGGTGGATGACAAAGGTTAATTGATGGTTGCTTGTGGTTTACTAGGGTTGATGCTTAAGAATGGTTAAGGATACTGGCGAATCATTGTTAATCTATGTTTATGGCCAATGGTCAACAGTCATTTCAGAATGGTTAATGGCTAATCATTAACCCAAGCAATGATCAATAGTGGTCAATGGATTATCATCAGTAAGTCAGCCATTAAGTACTGCTAAGATAAAGGTTGTGTTTTTGATAATGGTCGTCATTGGCAATTCTTGTTACGGACACTGAAGCAACCAAACACAAGATGTGAAAAGAGAACTGATGCTTAGGATGATCGTTACTTAGTCTGTGAACTGTAGGGGCTATTGGTCTAACCAACAAAAATATTTAAAGTTGACATTTCATGATGTTGTACTACTAAGCATGATGGTTTATCAACGTACATTCATAAGGAATGCAATGGTTCATTGATGCTTAGTATTGTGTGTGTCCGTCAACGGGTACTCTTTGAAAAGCCCGTTGATGGGCCGTTGAAAGCTGGGAAACCATCTCTCATTCTTTAATAGTTGCGTGATTTCGTGGCCAATGAACAAATCATGGTATGTGAGCACTGAAGTTAAGCAATTTAACAATGATGTTTGATGTATATAAACATTACGACTTGCTGATCATTATTCACCACTATGGCAGTCAGCAACTATGATTGCCCCGTGACACCATTGTTACGGCCCATTTCCATTAACCCGTGTGATTTCATTGTCATTGCTTATTGCCAGTAATAGACCATCATCAAACATTATATCAATGATTGCTATTACCATCATCACTGGCATATGACTGGCAATCAGGAATAGCAACGGCATCACACTGTAATGACCGCTATGTATGTGGGTGTGGGTCAAGGGCCCCTCTACCCCTGGACCAAACTGGCATAAGCGTTGGGATCCCATTATTTGGTTTGTCGGCCGTAGAATTCGTGTATTCTCGTTGGTTATTGTCATCTATGATCACCCATTATGTCAGCCATTCTCACCTATTCTTGTTCGCTAGCATTGTACCCACTCCCAGTTTGTATATCTCCTATTGTTGTCGGAGTTATACCCCATAAGCCAACTGGTACCATTGGAAATTAACCATTGGTATTGCTAAACCGTTGGCCATTAATCATACATGCTAATGAACCTTTGGTCCTTCACCATTATTTACCATCATTAACCACTGGTGGTTTCTCAAAATAGGGATTCTCCCAAATGGTTGGTTTATTGCTATAAATAGCTACTATTGGATGATTTGGGGGTACCCTTACTTGAGAAACCACCACGAGTTAACCATGAGTAATGAGTAATCAACCAGCAGCTTACCATCATTAACCACTAGTTAACCATGGTTGATGAACATGAACCAGCATTAATCACTAGTTAACCATCATTCATCACTAGTTAACCATCATTAACCACTACTTAAGCATGGTCGCAGGGGTGGTCCAAACACCAGCGAGTAATGGACCCACCTGGCTCTCCACCATCGGCGCCCCACGACCCATCCCATCATGGCCAGGTCGTGCAAGGACGTCCCGATGGGGCGCACACCACGTGCGCCGGGGGGTCGGTGCTGCCACGCTCCAACCAGCGAAGATGGATCAACCAGGGGATGTGCGCGAACAAAATGCCAAACAACCCAAGAATTTCCATGAAAGCCTCGCAAAAATGATGGGAAATAGATGTGAATAAGTTCCAAAAACAACTTCCCCGTTGATTTTCCTTCACTAAATTTTATGAGTGGAAGATATGACTAGCAACCTGGCAACAAGATAAGCAACGACACTGTATTGAGAAAGGCTGTCTTCGAAGGTTGATTTTCGATTGATTGTTGAAATTGGCAACAGGGACATAGCCAGCAAATATTGAGCAGTCAAGGATGCTGGAAGAAAAACAGTTCCTTTCCTATCATGGTGTAAAGTGCGGCTTGACATATCGTGATACTATCAATTGTCATGGTGTGAACAATGTCACAAGGATGGTGACGACCACAGATTAGTTGGGGCATCAATCAGAAATATGGGGTACCAGTGGTCAATACTCAATAGAGCCAGCATGGTTTTGATGGATGCAGAACTCGGACGGGTGAACTTGATATGTGCCAGGTGCAAACGGCGACTGGATGAACTGACTACAGCCACGGATCGGAGATGCCATTGATGGGATTTGGTATTGCACATATTTACCATCGCACGGAAAGCTTTTGAAACATGCCATCCGGCTACATAGTTTTTCCTGTCTGATAGGCATTGATCGGAGTTTATTTGACGGGGGTTTGCTCGTAGGAGATTGTGCTGGGATTCATAATTGAAAGTATTGCCTGGAGTTTGCAGAATATCATACTCCCTTGTCGTTGTTGTTTTCGTGGTAGTCGTCGTCGTCGTCGTCATCATCATCATCATCATCATCATCATCATCATCAGCATTTTCCATCATGGCAGTCCTCATTGCACAATCAGGCACGATTTGGGTCATGGGAGGGACACAAAATAAACCGACCACATGATATGGGGATCAGCCTGAAGACTGGCCCTACTTGCGACGATCTAAGAAACAGAGCACTTGGATGTGGAGCTGGGAACCGGGATAGCTCATCACGGAAATAGACGCTCTCACATGACTGAACCAAACCCGCCACGCTGAATGTCAACAGTAGCACTGCCGATGTCCATCCAAGCATACGAAATGGGTGTTGTATGAAAGGTTTTTCAGGGTACATTGCAACGTTATCGCCACTTGAGGTACCCCAATGGTGCAGAGAAACGTCCCAAGGATATCGCAAAGGACGGGCGCCAGGCAAAGGGGTTGGATTTTCACAGTCAGCAATGGCCATGGCTTTTTCAAAGGGGGAGACAGCAATCAACATCCACCACTTGGATGGAAACTAAGCCCGCCAATGATCCTAGTTGTGCCGGTCATCGTTGGCTGTGCCTACTAATCATCATTAACCTAATCGTGAATCAGCACAAAACCTGCCCAGTCATTTGCGAAGTCTTTGTTGGCTGTTAAAGAATCCAATGGAACCAGCCTACGCAACTCAGGGCAACACAAGAGCGCAGCTTCGCGGTACGAAGGGTAGGTTGTATCTGATGTTTTTGATCACGAATGTGTTTCTTTCCAATGATCCTATGAAGGTTGTTGCACACAAACTGCGACACTTTTTGGCTGTTGGTTTGCGTGGGGAAACATGGGTGACTTTACACAATTCTTGGATGGCCTGGAACAAGACGACTCGTCACTTGTTCTTGTCATAGATGTGGGCGCATTCTATACACCATACATGACTGGGCACACATGGTGAAATCCCCTGAGCTGAATAATTATGATGACCGTTTTTGAACTTGTCGAGTCTTGCTTTATCTCTTGTTGTTCTTTTATGGTTTACAGATGGGGTGCGGTTGTTTAGAGCCCTCCGAAGGCCCTCCCGCGTGGGTTCCACAAGATAAGACGTTGGTGGATGCATTAGTCATGCGATGTGTTCATGAAATGCTACAACAATTGGTGATCCAATAGCGGCCCTTTTCCAAGTCAAAATCAGCCTGAGGTGACGCTGAACCAGCAGATTTTCCGGAAAAAACACCATAAAACCGTGGTCGTTTCTTCTGGTTTTATAGTGAAACTTCCTGAAGTTTCAACCAACTAAGTAACTAAGTAGATCTAGCTATGTAGATCCAACTAAGTAGATCTAACTAGCAGATCCACCAGCTAAGCCTCTAAGGAACCACCACGGCTTCCCCTTGCCGAAGCGGCTCCAGGAGGCCAACGGGACGAAGCCGCGGAAAGAGCGCAGCGGCACCTGGGTAGGTGGAATTTGCATGGCCGCTCTGTGGTAAACGGATGGAAAACCATGGGGATAGTCATGGGGATAGTCCTGGGGAAAACATAGGGAAACCATGAGGATAGTCATGGGGATAGTCCTGGGGATAAGCTTAGAAGCAATGGTTTCCAATCACCATATTTTTTTAAATAGTTAGAAACGCTGGGAACCGACCAGGGTTGATATTTTTCTAGCTAGTTTTGTTAGTTTACCCGGGGGGTGGATGGTGGTTAACAAGGGCTATAGGGTAACCCATGGGGGCAACACTTCCATGTTGAATTCACAAAGACTTAGCAACGGGTTGATGGCTAGTGAGGGCCATATATACGGTAAGCAACACGAATGATTATGGCTATACACACTTGGTGGTGTATTATGGCTATTTGATGGTCAATGATGGATTAATTGATGGTTACGAAGGCTATATGGTGAATCAATGCTTGATAATGGGTCCATTATGACAATTGATGATGACTTGGCAATTGCTGATGAGACGGTTACCGAGGGCCGAAAAGGCTAACCAAAAATAGCAGCTAAGGAGTTTCGACATGCGGCTGCTATCCAAATGACACATGACTATAGTTAATTATCGACTTGCAATTCTTGTCCCAAATTATCCAAAAAATTGATGATAGAAATCATGTTTGAGATAGAAATCATGTTTGTCGAAAGACCGACCGTTGCCCGGTTTGTCTACGCCGAAGCTACCCATAGTGCTGCACAAACCGCGGAGCGTCCGAGGCAGTCCGAAACGTGCCGCGGCCACGTTTGGAGCCAAGCCTGTTGATGGCAGTCACAGCCAGCCACCGTGGTTGATCACACCACGTGAAGTGCACCAATGGTTGCTGGTCGCTGGTAACATACGTGCTGATAATATCTGGTATCTTAGATTGTTTAAATCATGACTCAACATCCCTGGCATTGGGTAATAAGCCAAGTTCAACCGTTGCAAAACTAGAAGTGAAGCTTCACCATGGAGCAAGCAACAAACCATGGAATAAGTGTAAGTGCAGTTGTCGGTGTAACCATAATTACGGGCCAACGTAGCCGGTGAACAACTGTCATTTGCTGGTGTTTAAGTCTATTGCGAGGACCCGTCAGAACCAGTCACCATTCTTCTTCTTCTTCTTCTTCTTCTTCTTCTTCTTGTTGTTGTTGTTGTTGTTGTTGTTGTTGTTGGGATCGAAGGAATGGTTCTTGTCAATGCTTGAGGTGGATCCCAAGAGTCATAACTCCTACTGGTTTGCAAAGTCATCAATGTGCTTATTAAATGTTTGATGAACCACAGTTTATGGAAGACTACAAGCCATTGTAGTTCATTTTGAAGGCTTTATTTCGTTGGATTTTGTTAGCGGCCGTTGAAGCCAACCACACATGCCAAAGATTATGATAAAGTAGAATCATTGCAATCGACCACAGCTCCTTCAAACATCTGCCGAAACTTATTGCAGACCAATGCCTGAATAATAATGTTGCTGTTGCTGTTGCTGTTGCTGTTGCTGTTGCTGTTGCTGTTGCTGTTGCTGTTGCTGTTGCTGTTGCTGTTGCTGTTGTTGCTGCTGCTGTTGCTGTTGTTGTCGCGATCGTCAGCCGATACTTTATGATGTAGTTGTAAAGCATCACAGTTGGTATTGTGATTTGATGTCGGCCGTGAACTACTCAAGTGTAGTGAACGATCCTTCACTCATTCGGAAACTACATACCATTGAAAACTTCATTAACCATCAATCAACCATCAATAAACCATCATTTAAGATCATTTACAACGGACTACCATCCGTTTACCATCCAACGACTATTCACTACAACTACCCCAGTTAACCATCAAACAAGCATCATTTACCAACATTTCCCTTCTGGTAAATTACCCTGAGAATGGAAAATCAACCATTGATTGTTTTGCTTTCCCAGGCTTTCACTATGAAATATGGTCAAAATCCATTGCCAGGTTAGTTTACCGGAGGGTATCATCCATGGACCCACCATTTCTCACCACAGTTGGTTTAACGGCTCACGACTTCGTCCGGCGCATCAAGGCGTGACGTGCCGGCGTCCGCGCCGTCCGAAGGGTCCAGGCCGGGGATTGGAAAGGGGGAAGACTGGGTGATTTCATAGGGGTTAGACTGGTTTCTGTAGATGGGTGATGAATGGTTGATGGTTTATTGATGGTTGATTGATGGTTAATTGATGATTAATTGATGATTGATTATGCCTTGATATTGGTTGATAGGGCTAAGAGTGGTGAAGAATGGTGGTGAATAACGATGGTTTTTGTTCGATGGTAATGAATGTGATCAACAGTTTGGTGGTCAATTGTGGCTCAATCATCTTGACCATTGTTGACAATCATGATGGCTTTGTTTGATGGTTGATATTGCTAACAATTTTGTTGCGAGTCATCGGCTAGCCAAAATTATTTGATGGTTCATTATGGCCTAGTGAAGTCAACCATTAACCAATACTTTTATATGGGTATGGGTCAATATTAACCAACCAATTAATGGGGGATTTCCACCAACAATAATAGGGAAAACAATGGTTAAGGATAGGGGAACCAGGGGTACAGGGTTTTGACCCCCAGCCATATATATATATATATATAGATTCAAAATGGTAAACAAAAGATGATTGCTAGAATGTTGACAATTATTTTATGGTGAATCATTGCTATTTGGTGGTTGCTTGTAGCTTGATTATTGTTGGCATCTCTCGCTTCTTGGTGGTCATTCAAATCGAATTGTTGGCAATAATCACGAGATACAGATAATCAAGAGATACTATATCTATCAGTCATGATCTATTGGTTATTCAATGTTTTTGGCAGCAATCAAAGCAGAGGATCATGGTATCTGGAGCTGACAACGGGATCCAACAGCTGTAGTAATCGTTGCTATCGGGGTGGCACGGGTCCTCCAAAAGGCTGCTAGGGCAGCAGGGATGATCTCCGAGTACTCGAGTCGATGGCGATCGTTACAGGGGACTGCGGTTGCCATTTGTTGCCATGGACAACAACCAAAGGAGCGGTGATGGCACAACAGCCAATAACCAACATCAAACCAACATCAAACCAATAACAATCCACAACAACCAACAACAACAACAACAACAACCACAACAACAACCACAACAACAACAACAACAACAACGGCGAAAACAAAAACAACAACAACAACAACAACAAGAACAACAACAACAACAACAACAAGAACAACAACAACAACAACAACAAGAACAACAACAACAACAACAACAAGAACAACAACAACAACAACAACAAGAACAACAACAACAACAACAACAAGAACAACAACAACAACAACAACAAGAACAACAACAACAACAACAACAAGAACAACAACAACAACAACAACAAGAACAACAACAACAACAACAACAAGAACAACAACAACAACAACAACAAGAACAACAACAACAACAACAACAAGAACAACAACAACAACAACAACAACGACAACGACAACGACAACGAACAACGAACAACGAACAACGAACAACGAACAACGGACAACAAACAACAAACAACAAACAACAACCACCAACAACCAACAACCAACCACCAACCACCAACAACCAACATCCAACATCCAACATCCAACATCCAACAACCAACAACCAACAACCAACAACCAGTTTTGTGCTAGGATTGGAAGGGGGCGTGCGAAAGCTGATGGACTGGTGCTATAGATGGGTTTGTCGAAAAACCAAACGTAGCAAACCTACAGTCACCATAGGTGTCAGTTGAGCTGGAGTTTTCCAGCCTGTGGTTGGTCGCTCATATTTTTTGTTAGGATTGCTGGCGAAACCTTGGCTTGTACAATTTTCTTGCCGGAAAATTGCCAGAAAAAGCCTGGTTTTTTGACCCAAGCTTGGTTTGAATGAGAAAAAATCATGGAAAAGACTCGTTTATTTTTTCAATAGTTTTTTATCATTCAAAATCCTTGGTTTGACGACTGCCTGGTATCACTCGTTGGGTGTCACGGGGCCCTTTTTCTGCTCGCCCAGGACTGGCAGCCGGATGTCTGGACCTGAGGGCAGAAGGGATCTACCGTTGACCCATATTCTGGAGACCATTTCAGCTCATGAATGTCGAACAAGAATTTGTCTAGGGCTTTTCCTTCTGCCAATGTGAAGATGTTGCTGGTATTTGAAAGCCGGCTGGATTCATTTTGTTCACGTTGTGCCGAACCATAGTATATTTGTCATGTCATTCTGTTCTATGCCTACCGGTCAGGTTGGGTTCCTAGTATTACTGATGAATGTCCATGACCACCACTCAGGATACATCAGCGACTTTATCACTTGCAAGTTCATAATTCCGTGCATATCTGAACTGGTTTGGTTCTATGTATGGGTGGCTTCATCACACCCAGCTTTGGGTTGGGCGTTATTGGCCATTGTCCCTGATGGCTGATGATTGAACATTATTGTTGGCGTCGACGTCGTCGTCGTCGTCGTTGTTGGTCATTGTTGTTATCGGTAATGCGGTGGTTCCTTTCAATCTGGCTCACCATCAACGATTAAAACCACCACGAATGGTCGCCTAACGCTTGTTGTTAATGGCTCTTGGTTGACACCAGCCATGATTGTTGCCAGTCATTATCTTGAATATCATTTACTGCCATGGGTTTGTAATCGCTATTCTCCAGCATTTCTAGGCTGAATTGCCGGTCTTGATCCCGATGATGAAGCCAGACTGAAGCGGATATTTCTCATGATCCCTTTCTGCGCTGCTGCTTCTTCTTAAGAATATCACAACAAGCCACCAGCTGATAACGGTGATTGCGTTTTACTGCTTATCAATGCATTTACCCCTATGATTCAGCTATCATTGTATAAGCCTATGGGTCCAAATCAACCAGCAGTAATTTTTAAGCTGGTGACTACAATTAAGCAGTGATCACCAGGTAAGCCGCTTCCGCCTTTCGACCTCGAATAGTATTTTCTCAACCATGAAACCTGCTTTCATTATTGGCAAGAAGTGCAGGAATCCAGAAATTGGTTTTGTATTTTCGAGTTGTTGATTTAATTCTGATCCAGGATGTATGTCACGGACTTTGTATATATTTAGAATTGATTAGGATAAAGCAATGACATAAGGTCCAAAACCCCCAAAGCAAAATAGCACTTGGGTTTTATTTCGGGCAAGTTCATCATTTTCTTTTGTGGTTTGGTTAGCTTTATTCGGGGCATGATTACAAATCGTAGGTGAGCATTGATTGCTCAACAGATATTATTATTAATTACTATGATTAATTAAGCTGCAACAGTCACTGCAAAGGAACTGCTGGGCATTTGATTCCTGAGTCATCTATCCCCATGATCAAGCCACAATCAACTTGAATCATGTAACTAGCACTGGCTTGGTATTGGCATCATCAGCTACATCATCAGCAATTGCTGAGCCATCATTAACCCGTTTGTTGACCAGTCCACATCAATTACCCATTACTTAGCCGCTAACTAAGCATCATTATCCATGAACCAACAATTATTAGGCATCACCACCGATTTTTCACCATCATCATCACTATTAGATCAGTGACATCAAATTATTTACTACCCTTATTAGGCATCATTTACCATCATCACCATTGTTACCAACCAATCATCATCACCAACCAATCATCATCATCAACCATCATCATCACCAACCAATCATCATTACCAGCCAATCATCATCACCAACCATCATCATGACCAACCACTTATCATCACCATTACCAACCAATCATGGCTACCAATCAGTTCCTATAGCTAAGCATTAATGCCTAGAACATAGTTGGTTATAATCCTCATAGTTGTTGTTACAATCCTCATAGTTGGTTATCAATCCTAGCCATTATACTCAGTAACTAATAGTGTATTATATGATCCATTAATCCTATGATGATCCTATGGTGTTCCTATAGCTAGCCATTAATCCCTACTATAACAACTATGTTGATTATTAATCCCATAGTTGGTTAATAATTGACTATAGGTTATTAATTATTGATTATTAATCAATAACCACAAAACATGATTAATCCTACTATAGTTGGTTATCAATCCTAACCATGAATCCTAACCATAGTTGTTATCAATCCCTACTATAGTTGGTTATTAATCCTATAGCATCACCAGCTCCTTGTCTCTTCGCTAAGGCTCTGGAGCCAGCAGCTCACCGCCCTCAGCTGCTCCGAGCTGCCACGGCGGGCGCCCAGTCCACAGCGCTATCCACCCAGGTCGCCGGCCGACCACGCGGGGGAGATCAACGACGTGGCTGTGGGGTGTCATGCCACCATTGGTTGAGGGTTGGTTGCTTAATGGTTGGTTAATGACTGGTTGATGGTTGGTGAAGCTTGGTGAAGGTTGGGTGAAGCATGTCTTGATGCGATTTGGAGGTTCGTCCCTGCTCCTGGTTGCATCATGGGGGGACTATAAGCCACCTAGTAGATTGATAAAGCCATGTTTCGTGTACCGCCATCCCTAGCTGGCACTGAGTCATGGTGACCCTCGACATGTTGACTCACAGTGATCAGTACTGGCTGCTAGTGATTGATGGGTACTTGACTGTTGATGATTACGAATTGCCAGGGGTGCGGCCAGGGGTGCAGTGGTGATACATGTCGAACCGTTCATGGTACTGAATGTACATGGACAATGTTTCCATCCATGAATTGACGGTGATTTGGGGCGGATCGACTAGTGTATAGAAGCATTAGCACAACTTGATTTGTTTCAGTCCTTTGGCTGCGGACTTGTTCAGCGGACCAACAAGGCATCATCGCACAGACTTGAGGCAATAGCAACTAAAGGTTCAATCAAACAGTTCCAAATACTTGGCACATGATTTGTGTATTCATACGCAATCATAAGCATACAGTGAATATATCGGTGTACTATATACACATTTCTGTATGCTACCCATTTGGTGTCTACCTGTTTTCACAGTTGTAGGTAAACAATGATTTGTGTATATGCATGGTGTTGCGTATAGCCCAACCTCCTTATTCTAGCCATTTTATCATCTCCACAAAGGGCACTTCTAGGCTTATCCTGAATTGTCCAAGCCATTTTTTTTCATTGCTGAAATTCCCATACCTCCTGGACAACTGGCAAAAGCAATTCTGTTTTCACTGCCAAGCTATCAATCAAATCCCCGATGACCCTAATCCCTTTGATGCTCCCTGTCCCAACTTTCGTGCATATTCCCATGTTGAACCTCACATCCCTTCCCTTCCCTCACACCCAGTTCAACAAAACAATGAGAATCAAATTCCTTGGTCTTGGTCTTCGACGTACACTACACCCAAACTTTCTGAATTGTTTCCATCTCTTCCACCCATCCTCCCTCCATTTAGAGGAGAAACCCTTGGACCCAATGGAGAGAAATACCGCCAGCAATGGCCCGTGATTCAGAATCTTCAGGCACAATCCTCCACATCTCACTGAGTTTTCCCTTTACTGTTGTGGAATGAAAACTGTTTGTATCCACCAGTAAATAAGGCCTGCCAAGACATAAAAACGCACATGAAATCACTCCTTTCATGTGACTGAAGATAAGGAACCTGACAAATTACTTACCTCAAAGTTGAGCCTATCAACCAGCTCGGGGAAATTGGGAAACATAGAGGCACTACTTCGAACTGTTATTTTTGCATTGAAACAGTGTGACTTTTCCTGTCAGAAACTATAACTTTTCTAAATGAACAAGGGCATAGAATAATTATGTGTCATATTTCTTCTAGATGAGTGGTATTCCTGAAAGATCACGTTTGTATGCAATACTTGGTTTCAAGGGTGCAGATTTATCAAAGCATAAACAATGTAGACATGGCGTTGCGTAAAGGGATTCATGCATACAATTCAATGCAATACAATGCAATACAATACAATGCAATACAATGCAATACAATGCAGTACAATGCAGTACAATGCAATACAATGCAGTACAATGCAATACAATGCAGTACATGCAATGCAATGCAATGCAATACAATCCAATACAATACAATACAACACAAGACAATACAATACAATACAACACAAGACAATACAATACAATGCAATGCAATCCAATACAAGTCAATGCAATGCAATGCAATCCAATCCAATACAATACAAAACACTACATGCATAGATGCATACATCCATGCATACATACATCCATGCATACATGCATACATACATCCATGCATACATGCATACATACATTTATGCATACATGTATGCATGGACGCATGCATGCGTAGATGGATGCATACATGCATACATACATGCATACATACATCTATACATACATCCATGCATGTATACAGCCTGCACAATCGGTTTGTACATATGGGTGTTTCTCAAGTCAGAGGGGTACCCCAAATCATCCACTATTAGCTATTTATAGTAGTAAACCAGCCATTTTTTGGGCTCCCTACGCCTTGAGAAACCACCATATGCATTCACAAAGAGGTGCAAACAGATGGGATGAGATTTTTCTCCGCTCAGCAGTCGGGCAGGAGAGTTGGCAACCACGTTTCACTCAGAAGACAGAAACACGTGATGTGCATGAAAACAGGATATATTGTATATAAATCACATGTATATCAATCTATAGATAAACAAATATATGTATATATGTGTCTATATTCACACATGCACATATTTCATCAAGATATAGATATATCACAGTCAGTTATATCATCTCTTTTTTGGCAGGCAGAATTAAGCACTACCAATCAAAGGTATCATGTTACTAGTTTGGCCGTCACCATCGGTTACCCCACATCATCATGGCTTGGCCTATGGAATCTCTTCTCAGCCCGGCATTGGCATTCGCATTCGCCTGGGCGTTGCTTGCAGCCTTGCACATCACTCTGACCAGATCAGATCTCTCTGCCGGAATTGCCCAAGTCCTGAATTTCTGTGGCGGAGAACACGTTGAAGGAAGACGAAACCAGCGACTGCGTTACGAGCAGGAACTGAGGCGTACCAGAGCCCAAAAGCTGTGTATGATTAGCAAGCTCCTGGTTCACACCTCCTGTTTCCTGAGCTTCGTAGCGTCGTGGAGGCTGATGCAGGAACCAACACTAACAACACTTGCACACTTCATGGCTGGACTAATGTCTTATCCTCTGTTCGCGCTGGCGGAAAGAAGCAGCGGCCAAGACGATTGCAACGGCTACGTGCAAGCACTTCATGTGTGCACTCAGGCTTTCTGGGCTATTGGCATTGCACATGAACCCGATTTTTTGACCTTTTGCATGCTTCAAACATGTGTCTGTGTGGGATTGATTCTGATGTCAATGGTCTTCATTAACCTGAAGGTGATGCTGCCTTTGTTCCTTTGTGAAGCATCCCTCATGATTTCCAATCAATGGAGGCTGATGGGTGGTGTTTCCAATTTGAGCTCTCTAAGCATCTATTGTTCCATTTTGCCGCACCTGTGTGTCGCCTTCGCAATCGTGTTTGTGGATCACACCATGCGGTCCATGAGCGCGGCCAAGTTGTGGATTCCAGTGACGCATCGTCGCTGATGTTGGGAAGATGGTGATCTGCTCTTGGACCGAAGCAGCTGCACCGTTGTGGATGATGCAAGCTGCCTTGAACGCTTGCATCATCCACAACGGTGCAGCTGAAGTCCAGCTCGTTGAACTGGAGAAAACCAACTTCTTGGATTTATTTCATTCAAAAAAATGTAAAACCAACTTCTTGGATCTCTTCTTGGACTCAGGCAGCCGTGAAGGATTTTTACAATTCATCAAGACCCAAGCCAATGCTTCTACAGATTTTGGTGCACCCAGGATGCCAAGCGGTTTGAGAATCTCGTTGCAAGGTGCGAATGGTCCAGTGTCGGTGGATGTCTTCCAAACCAATGTTCCAAATCAGAAAGGGACTGGCATCGACTACTGTTTACTGGCACTCAAGGAGGATCCAGAACAGTCTGTTCCTCCTGATGCCTTGCCCAACAGTGCTCCACCTGTCAATGCAGCTCCTGCACAATCTCGATCTCAAGATCTTGGTAGCTTAGCCTCTGAAGTTGTGGAAGTCTACGACGAGCTCCTTGAAGTTGCTTTGTTGGCAAGCAACGAAACAAGTCTCTTTGACATAAAGGAAGTACATCTTCGCTTTAGGCGCAAGACCTCCGTGCCTGCCCTGAACTCTGGCATGCCCACGTTGAAAAGATTCATCCGGCCAACAGATTGGGGCCGCATTGAGAGAATGTTCGAAAATTTGACGAATCTCACACCTGCAGAAATCCAGCAGCGCTGCACCTTCCGCCATCCAATGCTCTTCAGGTTCCCGGGGGAATCTCGAAGCTATCTTTGTTCGAGACTCACTTCAATGTATTTGGCCCACGAAGTGGTGCCAGAGAGGCCCGTCCACTTTTGGATGAACTTATCTTCTTTTGATGCGAGTCACATTCGCAGACCAACGGAACAGGAGCTAGAAGGCATTGGGGAAGAGACTGTTGATGCCAGATAGTGATGGTTTATCATCGCTTGAAACCCAGCCAAGCTCGGTCAACCGCGCAGCAAAAAATGGTTCGGCGTGGGGAGTTCTCGTGCGAGTTATTTGGGCATGCGGTGAAAGAACCAGTTCTTTATTGCCAGAAGACAATCGCTGGACTGGCAAGATGATACTGCAGCCACAAAGTGGTAGCTGACCACTGCTGGTGTTGGCAAATGCTTCGAAAATGGTGAGTAATGTAATGATTGTTGATAATCAAGTCCTTTCAGCTTAGAGCGATCCCCCAAGCATTCACCATCCCTTTTCCCTTGGGGCCCCCAACTGTATCAATTACCTTCTTCACCAGGTTTTATCCAGAATCATTCGCATTCATTCACCATTGTTGAGAAGCGTTGTCGGCCATTGCTTGCAGCTACCGCGATTAACCATTCCAAACCTGCAGCAATTCCATGGGAAGAACAGGGGATCTGAAACTTTTTGAACCACCGGATTTCATCCGCTTTGATGATCCGACCAGGACCAGCACACCATCGCGAGGACCTCCCAATCGAGGAGAGCCAGGGCGAAATCGCAGTTCGGGAAGGAAAAGATCAATCGCCAATGGAATCACCAATGGACTTCCTTCGTTTATATCCGTTTCTTGTGATCAGGGATGAGGAAGGTGAAATCTCCAATGGCTTACCATGGAAACCATCAATATGAATATTTTTTTAAAAGTTATGACATCATTATTTGAGAAGACATACTGGACGTATCGAGGAAGTCATTTATGTATTTTGCTTCGTTTATTAATCAATCAAGACGCAAGACTTTCGCGCGTTCTAAGCGAAACTAGGATATCCATGTTGCAGATTCATACTGACGAGGAACTGAGCATTGATGACGAAAACATTTTGGGCCACTGTAGCTGCCAAGATAAAAGGATCAGAGGATCGGGCGGGTTCATAACATGTCACCACCATTAAGATCATCAAGCAGGTGGTCACTCATCTTCGTTTCACAGTTGGGTCGCCAGGCACAACTTCCGTTGGGTTCGAGCCCCAGGTCGCAGAGCCGTTGGCACAGTACCTCAGAAACTCACGGCTATATTCAAAGATCAACAGCAGTGTTTTGCCTTGGAATTGTCGGAATTTGGATATAAGCAGCTCAATGATTTCAAGGGTACCCCATAAGGGTTTTTCCTTCAATATATCATCAACAAAGGTTAGTAATGCCTCATCATTGCTGCGATAGAAGCAAGCGATTCGGGACATCGCAAAGAATTGTGGGATTGTTTCGTTACTTCACCGATGGCCGACAGTGGCTGCTGGGTCAATGATCCCCATCCAATGTGGAGGAAACGCCAGGTGATTTCTAGGGCGTAGTCGTAGGAAAACATACTATTTTGACATATTTTCAATCAGATCTTGTTTGATATGAGCAGTTTATTGGCTGGTGGTTGGGAGGGAGCTAAGGAGCCAGGGGATCTAAGTTGCCAATCGAATATGCATTTGAATCAGCAGCAATGGATCAACCGAGATTGAGATCAACAAACAATCTCATGGGCAGACGGCATTTTTTTGACTGTAGATTGAAGATCTTCAATGTTTGCGATATGGTGTCACATCGATCGCAAACCATTTATTATCCACAATTTGCCACGATTATTCATTGTTAGCCAGCAGTGGTAGTAAGTAAGCATTATCAACCATGACTATTAGGAAGCATGGCATCATTGAGCATCATTGAGTATCATTAAGCATCATTAAGCATCAGTAATGATCATTGACATTGAAAATTATTGATTAGGTTGATTATGCTTAATTGATTAGAACCATTATTGATTAATTGTTGATTGGAAGCATCGTTGATAGTTATTGCTGGTTGATCTACCAGTAAATACTTGTTGTTCTACTATGACAATAATTAACTATTGCTAGTGATAACTACCAAGCAGTAGAACCAGTAATTATTCAGAACCATTATCAGGCGGTTGATCATGGTTATCGGCTAAGATTGACCATGGCAAGGCCGCAGAGCTGGTAAGGCTCTTGTTTGGTTTGTATGGAATCTCGATGGACGAGCCAACCTCGGCCAACCTGGGCTAACCTGGGGCAACCATGGTCCATCAACCACCAACCATCGAAGAAAATCCATATCATCACCTATTAACCACTACTTATGAACCATCAACCCATTTAAATCCATACTAAATCCATACTATAACCATACTGAGACCATACTAAAACCATACTGAAACCATTCTAAGACCATACTATAGTCATTCATGGTTCATTTCAATCCATGATGACCTCACCATGCCCACTAGCCGCCTCCCCACGGTGCTTGGCGCCACGAAACTCGGTTGTCGCGTCAGGTCCCGTGGCGGAGCTCAGGTGGGGAGCGCATGGCCAGGAACTTCGACCATCGTTGTGGTGGCTAAGGATATGGTTGTCTAATGGCTGTTTCTCAGAATAGGGGTACCCCCAAATCATCCACTAGTAGTCATTTATAGTAATAACCAGCCATTTTTGGGGGTACCCCCATTTTGAGACACCACCAATGGTTAAGAACTCGTGGTTAAGAACGTATGGTTGTCTAGTGGTTAAGAACTCGCGGTTGTTAAAAAGTAAAACTAGTGGTTGTTGATATTAAAGGTTGGTTGTCTCATGGTTGTCTAATGGTTGATAACTAGTGACACTAGTGGTTCATATCTAGTGGTAAATGATATGGCTATGGGTCAAGCAGTTAACCAACGAATAATGGGAGATAATGACCAGTGATAATAGGGAAAACAATGGTTAATGATGGGGGAACCAGGGGGACTAAGGGTTTTGACCCAGAGCCGTATGATCAATGGTCCACAAAAAGGATATTATACAAGTTTTGGTTGACCATTAGTCAACCATTGGTTAATCAGATTTTGATTATATATGAATTACAACCATTTATGGGTGTCCAATGGCTGAGAACTAATGGTTGACGATATGGTTCCACAAGCAGTGGTTCATAAGTAGTGGGTAACAATTCGGGTTAAGAACTATAACGGTTGAGAACTAATTCTTGATATTGTTCATGACATGGTTCCTTGTTGGTGAATGGTGATGTAAGTACCTAGTTGTTAAGAACTAATGGTTGACTTGCAAGTGGTCAACAGCTAGTGACTACTACTAACAATAGCCAAACAATACTTAATGATGTGGTTGTATCATGGTTGACAAGCCGTTGTAACAGTCAACCATATTTCGATGGCTACTGACCATACTATGGTTATAGTTGATGATTGACAATTATCATAAACCATTAACCAGATATGACAACAACAAAATGGCTCCATAGGTGTTTAATAAATGCTAGCATGCTATCATGAAGCTATTTAGTTAAGCTATCATTCATTGGTACAACCAATCAACCATCAATTTGTTCATTAATCATCATAAGTGGTTCATGATTTACCTATAATCCTTGAGCTATTGGGTGAACTAGGCTATCAGTTGCAAATGGAATTGGAGATCAATCAGGTGGGTTGATAGTCAGAAATAGGATTCAACAATGGAGCAACTACACACCAGTGATCTCGCAGTTTGCTGGCTGGAACATCGAGCATTTTACAGAGAAACCCTGTGGAACCAGAGATTATCAACCAGTTCCATCGAACTTGGAGACAAGTAACTTGATATGGCATCGAAGTTGGGATCATTCTGCTTGGGACAGCAAGGATCATTATCAACCAGTAGGTCAACCAATCAACTTGGCACTGATTGTTAGTGCAAAATGAATACTGATCAGCAAATTTGCAATCACTATGACCGAACTTGTGATCTTTTTTTTATTTTTCGGGTTCTTCAGTACTGCTGTTTCTGTCATTCTTGGTTGGTTGGTTGGTTTGATGATCAAGGCCCAAGGCTGGTTTGCCTTGTGTAAGCTGCTTGATTTTTGTTCAGTAGTTTGGTTGGTTGCTTGGTAGTCACGGTCGGTGCGTTTTTTTTTTGCAGCACTGGGCTCAGATAGTCGACAAGTCAAGGAGAGACACATCTCGTGGCCACAAGAAACAGACAGCTTGTCGGCTGCAACAGATACCTTGGATGACCCTCCAGCCCAACAGTTCAAGTATGTCAAAGTAAGCAGTCTCAGCTGATTCCCCACTAAGATGTTGATGACTGGGGCGACCATCCAACAAAAAATCTTCTTGCAAGGGAGAGGGTTCACACATTTGTTTAGCATTTCGCGAAAATGGAAACACGAAACAGAAGTACATGGCTGCAGTGAACTTGCAAAGAACTGCAAGACAAAGCGATTGCTGATCATGAACCCTTGTACCGATCATGAAGAATCACCTGAGTTGTAGATGCAGTTCTATTGGATCATTGGATGCTAAGCAGTAGATATATGGACCCTCGCAGAGGTGATAAACAATTCCTTGATGGACAATTCCTTGATGGATACCCAGCTACTGCATATGACAAAGTCTCCACCAGCGACTGCAAAGGTACTCCAAAGACTCGCGGTTCCCCTCTACTAGAAGCATCACTGCCATTCTTTTTTTGTGCAGGAAACAACCAGACGCAGACGGTTGAACCAGTTCGGTGAAGACTGAACCAATGAATGCAGCCCTCAAAACCCAAGCTTTGCCATGTTCTGGCCTGATTTCTTTGCAATCAATGAGCTGACCGAAACAGCTCCGAACTCGCCAAGAAAAGAAAGTTGTGAACTACACATCCGTCATCCATCTGCATCCCCTGAGCTGTGAATTCTTGCGCTCCAACTTGTGCGACTTCCAGAGTGTGTGACCATCCATGCATGGATAACTCATCAGTACAGCATCAATAGTTGCAACTTGTGCAAGTTCCCTTGCGCACTCCTGGCGCTTTGCGCATCGAATCGTCGAGCACCGATATTCTCCGCTTGGGAAGCATGGCGGATGGCAGGGGCCCCAGATTTGCGAACGTGGATCGTTGTCAGATGTATTTGTTTGAAGGCTTGGAAAGGTTGAGCTACGGCTATCTCTCGCTGGTGGTTAATCAGGATTTCGGATCCTGGCGATACTGCAGTTTTGGTTTCCAGGAAAACTTTCCTGGGAAGCCAATCAATACACATATGGCTATGGGTCAAGGAGTTAACCATCAATAATGGCTTATAGTGACCAACCAAATCATAGGGAAAACCATGGTTAATGATAGGGGAACCAGGGGTACGGGGTTTTGACCCACTGCCATATGACACATTCTTGCTTTTGTGCATGGCATTTTGCAAGACATGAAAACCGTCATTGGAAGTGTCGCACACCATTAATGTCAGCTGGAAACAACTCCTTGGTTGCTTTCAATTGGAGTCACTCGATCCTATTTGCTCCTGATGTGACATTCTACATAGCTTCATCTTCTGGGTCAGCATCCATTCGAAAGCTTGACGGTGAAGTCTTAGCCACTGTTCGCACATGTACTTCTACGTCTGAGGATAACCAGAAACCCATGGTCAGATAACAGTATCTCAAGCATATTCACAACTCACAACTCTTCCTTAGGGGTGGTTAAGTATCAGATCAAGAGGTATAGATATCCACCGTATTCCACCGTAAAGTATCAACTCTTTACTTCTTCTTTGGCTCTTATCAACAATCTACTCTCCGAGAAACCAACACTTGGTTGGGTGGCAATCCACCATAGAAATCGCTGATTTTCCCACCAAAACTGATGATTTTGAGCCCAACCAGGTAAGTTTCCCAGAGGGTATCTATCCATCCATGCGATCTTCCCCCTCAACAGGAGGGGTGTTCCTTCAAAGCTGATCACGTTTCTTACCATCAGGGTCACCACTAGGTCTACGAATCGGACAGTGGCATGATTGATCATGAGCCAAGCATTGCGGATTAGGTATGAGTATTTAGTGCTGATGACAATTGATAGCTGTAAAAGCTATGTAAACTGGATGAATGGCGATGTATCATTCAGAACTGCAACAGTCTCATCGAAACTCGCACGGCGTGGTGGATCTCTCGTTGCGGCTCCCAGGCCTGGACCTGGATGCCTTTCGAAGTCTCGAGAGCAACGAGTTTCAGGTGCCCTTTGAAGGGCGTCCCCCAGGGGAGGTCGTTGATGGATTGGTGACCGCAACTGGTTGTACTCAGGTGCTCGTTGTACCTGCGCAAAACTGCGACTGGTGGTGTCAACAAGCGACTCGTAGCCGTAGCCCTTTGGCAGCAACACACGGGCGACCCCCCAGTCGACGGCCGCAGGTGGAAATTCGACCCGCACCTGGTGGTCGGAAGAGACCTTCAGAGGACGTAGAAGTCGTAGAGGTGGCACCTGATTGGGCGTCGAGCTGCGGAGGAAGTGGTGGTCCATGTAGCGAGGAGCGTAGTCTCACATAGGGAACATCAGCCAGTTGCCTTATTCATAGTTTCACACATACACAAAATAGGGAGCCCCCAAAATGGCTGGTTTGTTGCTATAAATAGTCAACAATGGATGATTTGGGGGTACCCCTACTTTGAGAAACACCCACATATATGTGATATCAGCCCCATACAGCTGGTTGTAGTTTTAATTATGAACCACAATGAACCACGACGAACCATCAGAACGGTCCCAATCATCAATCCCGTTCGTCAACAATTTTGAACCACCCCATATATCATCGATAACTTTAACAATCATCTGACCATCATCCACCCATCTTTCAATCATCACTTCACCACTTAACCATCAGTTCACCCTGATTCACTTAACCATCTATTAGTTAATCACTTCACCATTCCTTAACTATCAGTTCATCGAATGGTGTCATCCTGATTACTTCACCATTACTTAATCATCTAACCATCAGGTGTTCACCCTGATTAACCCGACTTGTTCGTGGTGCAGCTGACTGAAAATCATCACTTAACCAACCTGGACCCCACTGAACCATCGTTGTGCTCAGCCTCGGAGGTGGATGACCCGGAGCCTCCCGCGAAACGACCGGCCGCGATTGACGCAGCGAGCTTTGAACAGCCGGATGCGTCGGATGAGGAGCGATGGCAGATGAAATGATGGGAATTTCTTGGTTAAGTTAGTTAAGTTGATAGATTAAATGATGTTTAGAGAATGGTTGATCAGGGTTGATGGTGAAGTGATTGTGTAACAACGAGGGAGAATGTGGATGGTGGTATGTTGCGGGGTTGACTAGTGACAATAGAAAACAATTGATAATTGTAAGAATGGCCAATAGTATTTAACGCAAGATGATATAGGATGGTAATGGTTGAAGAATAGTAGGCAATAATGCTTGCCCATGATGCTTAATGAGCAATAATTAAGGATGATGGTCAATCATCAACAATTATGATACGATATCATAGTTAGCTATGGTCAATGATAGCTATGAACGGTCCATAGTGGCTCCATGGGTTCATACTAACTATTCGCCACTGACATAGAGATAAGAAACCGCCAAGTGGGGTACCAGTTAGATGAGATATTGCATGCCCTGCCGAGTTGAACGACTTGTTGAGAAACAGATCGTCAATTGCAGCAATGGCGTATTTCTCACGTGGTGGTTTCTCAAAATACGGGACCCCCCAAAATGCTGGGTTTATGAAGGTAAATGGTTAAGACAGGATGACTTGGGGGCAAATCTCTTGAGCCAATGCCCGGCGAAGGAAGATGTCCGCGTGGTGCTCTGTGAAGGAGGGCCCTGCACTGAGTGATGTCACCAACTATCAGCATACAGAATTGCCTGGTGCGACGATTGCCAGAAGTGGACACAAACATGGCACGATCCAGCACGGAGAGATGGGATCTGGTAAGATATCCTAGATATGGGAAGTTTTGTAGGCCTTCTTGTTGATGTAGCTAGTAGCTGTTTTGGTTGTGCTGTTGTCATTTTTCAGCTGGTTTGTCCCCAGAAATGCCAATTTCATGTTGTTTTTGGTTGATGGACCGCGCTTTCCTGGTTGGCTCTCCCTGCACCTAGGCTGGTTCTTGCACAAGTGTAGGCGACGTGGTTAGTAAGCCCTCAATGGTGGTACTGGCCTAGCAGCTTGACCCCTGCTGGGAGCAGCACTGAAATCAGCTTTCGATATCCGAGGCCAAAGAGTGGCGGCATGAGCTACTATCTCAGCAGGCGCCGGCGCCCGCGCCCGCGCCCGCGTGCGCCAACGTGGCAGCGCAGATTGGGGGATTTTGCCTGGCTGTTTCACTGGGGGAAGATGGTCCCCAGAATCACAAATCGATGATGGTTGCTAGAATCTGTAGTGGAAATCAACAACCAGCCATCAGTAACCAACTCAATAGATTATTGAACAATAATGATCATCAATCATCATAGGTGATCTCCTACTTCTTTATGATGGGTTTTGTTCATGATGGGCGACGTTTACCATAGGATAGCACCCGTGCTCCTCCTGTGCCGCCGCGCCCAGACCCTGGGAGCATGGCGACGGCGAGGATGAGAATGGACTGGCGCTGGTGTGGCACTCAGAGAAAGGCAGAATGCGCAACGGCGAGTTGCTGTATATACAGATGCTACACATAAATAAATAAATAAGTAAATGAATAAATATATACTTTCACTTTCGGGATACTGTGCACAGTCAGGCACTCGGTCTAGCATGCATCAACTACGTAGATCCTAGCCGTGATAATCGGCCTGGACCACAGAGCGGGCTTCATGCACCGTCTGACGCAGTTCAGAAAAATCAGGTAACCCACCCTCGGCAAAAGTTGGAGATTCAAGAGGAGCCAGTCGCTTTACAAAGGCAATCATCTCTTGGCCCAACACCTGATTCAAAAGGGGCGGATACACCTTGCCTTTGGCGGTGTTGAACCCACCAAGGGCGTCGTGGCCAAGGAGGCGCGGATGCGCTCCTGGCCCATGGTTGCACCTACCCGAACATCCTCGGCTCAGTAGTCGATCTCGGACTGCAGGAAGACGAACGAGAAGGAGCGTAGTCGGCTTCAAACCGACAGCGCCAACCACGCACTGGTCGAAGCTAACGAAGTTCGTGCAGTTAAACTGCTTCAACAGCCGCACGGCCTTCAACGCCCAGATTGACGCAGGGCACCGCTTGGCCAGCCAGACAGGCCATTGCGGATGCTCACACCACCCACAGCCGCCACGCCAGGCTAACTCCAAGAGCAGCTCAAGCAAAAAGTGCACCAGTGCAGTTCCAACTTTGACTTGCTTCCACTCCTTGGCAGTCAAATTGGGCAAGCCGTAGGGGTAAGCTGCTGATCGAACGGGGCGAGGACCATCTTCGGCGTAACGAGCCGCAGTAAAGGTCTCGCAGGGGGGACCCCCGCCTGCGGCGACGACTTGTCCGCTGCGGACCCTCTCCAACCACCAAGAACTCGAAGAGTGTTTTGCTAAGTCTGCAGCTGCAGCATGACGCTGCATGCATATGTCCACTGAAAGAGTGAGCACTTGAACGCCAGCAGCTACGGCTTGTTGGTCGATCACTTCATGGATGTCCTGGTCCCTTCGGTAGCCACTGAAGAAATGCACCACCACAAAGAACTTGAAATGGCACCGCGCATATTCCCTCGAGAGGCTGTGAGTGGCCATGCGACCACCAGCCAGTACTGGACCACCAGCACTTTGCATGATGAATGGAGGCAAGGCCTGAACCACATCGTCAATAGGAAGCTGAGGGACTTCAGGCTCAACGACCAAGGCACCAGAAAGGTGCAGGAAGGCTGGGTCTTCGTAGCCTCGGCGTGCTTGGGACTTGCGCAGCATGTCTGCAGCTTCAGCGGTGCCTGGGGGCGGCAAGGCGGGGCCAACCATCTTGCGGCGTGGCACAAGGGCTTTGGTTGCATGCCAGCCCTCGGCTCGAAGACGATCAGCTTCAGCAAGGTCTTGCATATCCAGCTCTTCAACCTCGGCATTGGGTAGCGGAGCACAGCAAGCCTGGAGGGTAGGCAGGCAATGAGGGGCGGCCATCAGGTGCTGACGCATGCGACGCCTGGTGACGAAATCTCGACAGCAGGCAGAACACCATCCGTCGGTGGCGAAGAAGTGGGTAATGTTGCGATATCCATGAACCTTTGCACTGTGCATGGCTAGGGCGGCTTTAGAACGAAAGTACTGAGAGCAAAGGTCACACTGCCAAGGCAGATTCTCAGGCGGAGGCGGAGGGGTGCAAAGTTGACCACCATACGCCACAATGGTGTCATCAAACTGCTGGTTCCAAACCTTGGCATTGGCTTGGGAAGCACGAAAGCCCACACATGCTTGGAGAGTTGTACGAATGCGGCCCTTCCAGGCCGTATCTAAGGCAACATAAGCACACCACTCATGAATAGGAGCCTCAACAGCTACTGGAACACCGAAAGGGTAGAACCGATGAAGCCAAGCAAAGGACTGCCGCAACGAAGAAATCCACGACTGAGAGGAGGATTGGACACTGAGGAGCCAGGTCCACAAAGCAGCCGGGCAAACACGCACTAGGCGGGCAAAGTAGCGAAGTCGAGCAGCATGCAAAAAGTCCATGGGTGCTGCAAGGTCAACAAGTCCAGCCAAAGATTCAACGGACATGGTGAGCAGTTGCGAAGCCGGAAAACGAGCTCTGGCCAAACCTCGAAGAGGAACACGCAAAGCATTGAACCAACGCTCCCATTCTCGGTCAGTTGTGCCAATCCACACATGAACGTTGTACAGAAAGCGACTGAGAGAAAGGGACCGAAACAGATGAACCTTACGGGCAAGAATGATCTGGGGGCGTGCATACAATGGACGAACCAAAGGGCCCCAGCTGGAACGCATGGCTGTAGCTCTGGCAAGGATCTCACGAGCATGAACTCCACCGGACTGCAACCACGTACCAAGGTGCTTATACTGAGTGACCACCTGCAAGGAATGGGCCCGATCATCATCATCCCAACACAGGCGATTGGAATCCTGAGCAAGCTGTTGCTTGAACTGCATGGATCCTGTGCCGGCAACATGCAGCATGGCTTCTGTTTTCCCGGGGGAAAAATTGACTGTCAACCCACGCAAGTCTGCGGACTGGACCACGGCAGTCGTGGCCATTTGGAGCAGGTGAGCAACCTGGGAGTTGGACGGAGCATGGCAAAGCACAGCTGCATCATCCACAAAGGTCACATCCACAAAGCCTGATGCAGGAATATCCACGTGCTCCTCAAACTGCTGGACCGGAGTAGCATCCCCCCACCAAACTGCACCAGTGGTGGCAGAAATGCGTTGACGAGCATCGGCAAGAATGAGAGACATCAGCATGTTGAACAGGAGATCACCAATAGGGTCACCTGGCCGGGTGCCTTGAGAAGTGCGAACCGGGTGTTCAATGGCATCAACGCAGAAATGAGTGTTGAACAGCAAGTCACGCAAGATGCGACTCAGATGAGCACCCAAACCAGCCGTAGCATTGTCAAGACCGGCACCTGCAACGAGGGACTCAGCATGCTCCGGAGACATGCCTTGCTGAGCCAGAAAATGCAACAATGCATTGTCTTGGTCCTCGAAATGCTGGAGCCCTTGGCGGAGGACAGAATAAAATGCTGTCTTCAAATCGACAAAGAGCACGCCAGCTGGTGTGCGTGTAGACTTGGCCCAGTGTCCATGCGCTTGGAGCAAATGGTGAGCCAGATCGGCTCCACGACCTGCTCGGCCTCCGTATTGCATGCCTATGGCAACTGACTCCCAATGGCGCACTAAGTGAGCACGAATGCACTGATGGTAGATCTTTGCCGAATAATCGCTCACGAATATCGACCGATATCCACTTGGGGAGCTTGGGTCTTCCTGTCCTTTCCATAGGGGGACCAGTCTCCCTCCCTTCCAGCTGAGGGGCTCGTGAGCATGAATGGCGGCCTTCGTGGTCAAAGCACAAAGGTGCTTCGCCAAGGTGGCGGCTCCAGCTTTGTACACCTCAGGTGGAATGCCATTAAGGCCAGGCGCACGACCGCGCTTGAGACCACGGATCTTCTGCTGAATCTCGAACTCTGTGGGGATGACATCAATGTCGAAGTCCTCCAACGGAACCCCAAGTCCAGATCTATCCATGGAGCGAAGAGAATCCCAAGACAACTGAATGCCGGCTTCTATCTTCGCAAACTGCGTAACCCAAATCTGCTGCTGCTCAGCCAGGGTTGCCGCAGTCGTGCCATCGGCTTTCTTCAACATGGGAAGAGGACGTTGGCGAGGGGCACGGGGTCCACTGCGACGGCGCTTAGGACAAAGGCGGTTCAG
>VSDK01018228.1:316686-374701 GCA_009767595.1 Symbiodinium kawagutii
GACGCTCCAATACTACGGCAGTGTGGAGGTAGTGGCCCTCCTCCAACATTGTAACCAGCGCTGGCACATGCAACTCATCAAAGTGCTGATACAGCAGGACTCTGGCAACGAAGACATCATCGCCAGTATTGGTTGGCGGGTGTGGCTCGACAATGACAATGTCAAACACCGCAGCGGGATCAAGAAGGTCAACCCAGGCAGCAGCCACCTGCCGATGCCACGAAGCTGGCACGCTATCCAAGCGAACAGGCCGAGCAAATGGGCACACAAGCAATCCACGAGGAGATAAGTAATAGGTGGCCACCAACAGAGTGCGTTGACTGTCACCAGAAGCCACAGTAGCAAAGGAGGAGAACACAGGACGCATTTGACAGCGAAAGGCTTCATGAGGGCTCTCATCGGCAGGCACAGGAGTTGGTGCATCAGCTAAACCCATCAACGATGGAGCCGGACTATCCCCAAGTCCACCAGCGGCGAGGGAGTCATGTGCTGCACCATAGGTTTGCATCGCACTGCGTTGGAGAAGGGCAAGAGCATCACTAGGCACTGACCCCCCAAGTGACCTGCTGTAAACCTGAACAGTGATAGCTTGACCTGAGGGGCGTCTATGTGCTTCTGATTCCAACACGGGCCTCCCATCATGAAGAACACGACACACAATCCTGGACCCGCAGTATTGGTCAACGCCGGCAGCAACAAGAAACCCATGCTCCGAGATGCGATCTGGTACTGAATGGGCAGCCTGACGTTCTTCGGTGTGAGTTTCACGGTCATGAAAAACAGTGATCAAGGCAGAGATCTGGCGATCGAAGAAGTTTTGCTCAATGATGATGTGAGGCAAACTACCATCGTTGCCACTGCCAACATGGTCAGGACGCGGCACAACCCAAACATGATGAAAAGGACGATCCTGCTGAAACAGGTCGGGCCAGGTGCGAAGAATTTGGGACTTCCATGAGTGCTGAAGAGGGCTGAAACGGAGGACCCTACTCTCTGTGCATACAGGGGCACGAGTATGAGACACGAACCAACTTTGAAAGACCAAGTCATCAGCCGGAGAGCGCAACACAGGATGACAGGCCTGAGATGGGCCAGCAGAGCTGGAAGGCTGCTCGGCAACAAACGAAATGGTCGGAGAAATCTCTTCAGCAGGGAATGCATTAAGCAATTCATCCCAGGGAGTCAAGCCTTGGTCAAAGATCCAGTCGATCAACGCATCACGATGAGCCGGTGACGTAGGAGGGTGAAAGGTGATCTCAACATGGTCACCATTGTTCATGGTGTGAGGGACAGCGTCGTCTGGCATCCAAGGGTGCCCATTGTGCATCAGAGTAAACGCATCTGGGTAATGACGGCTCCAAGTAGCCAACATGGAATAGCCAAGCATTTGGGCTCTGGTCAAAGTACGATGGGCGATGAGAAGCGAGTCAAACACCTGAGGAGGGTGCAAGCCTGCCTCAGATTGCGCCGACAAAAAGGCAGCTCCAAAGAACAGCACAGCTTCATTGGTCGCATCGACACGATCACCATGACAGACCACCAACGCTACATTGTCCACATGAGCCGTGAAGAGCGAGTCCACCACATAGACGTGTTGTACGGCATTGGATGGAAACCCAAGGGCTCGCTCAGCTTGTTGAACAGTGGGGCCAGTGACATCAGCAACGACTGGGTCTGGTTCAAAAGGCATGTTGGAGTAAACAAGGCGCCACCGTGGTAAGTCAGTGGAAGCTTCAGACGCATTGCTGGAAGAAGGCTGCCCCTCATCATGGGAGGCATTTCTATCACCTGAGCCAGCAGGGGGCTCCGGTGCATCTCGTGAGCGAGAACGCTCACGCTGCATCAGGGAAAAAACCTCATCTTGCAAAAAGGAAGGAAGAACACCATCAAAGACGTCCCATAACTTGTAGTCAAGCGGAATCTCTCCCCAAGGCAAGACTTCAGGTGTGGGTTGAACGACCGCCGATTGAACAAGGCTGGCAAAGTCCGGGATCACATCATCAGGCTCTGATTCACAGAGCGTTGCAGTGTCTGAGTCAGGCACTGCAGTGGTGACGGAGTCCTCCGTGTCCTCATCATCTGAATGGGCGGGTTCAGAAGGATCAAGCTCCATCATGTCTCCTTTGACCAAGGCGCCAACCGGAAGATCCGGAATCTCGTCGGAAGTAAACAGACGACCAACCCGATTCAAGTCTTCAATGTAGCAAGGTCGATGAGCTGAAGAGCAGAACCCTCCGAACTGAGCGACACGAAATATATCGTGAACCGAGTGGTAACGATATGTCAAGACGGCCCGAAGACGGCTAAGTCCAACCACAGGCCATGCATCGCACTGAAGCAACACTCCAGCATGAAAACGATCAGGGCCTTGAACCACGATGTAATGCGCCACAGTCGTAGCCAATGATCGCGGGGTGGGAACAACTTCAACGACTTCTGTATGAGTGCGAGGTGACAAATGATCCGACCAAACCATCAAACACCTTCGAACGAATGCTTGGTCTGTGAGCTGGGGGTCAATAGGTACACGCCGAGAGCGAATGCACACATGCTGACGACCTGTGGATAGGAACCAGACCTCAGCAAAGTGACGACGTCCTTGAGGAGCTCGGTGCATGGCATCGACTGCGTTGGCCCATTCGCCAACAAGGGAAGGGTTACAACCTTCCACAATGGCATGAAGCCGCTCATCATGACCAAGGGAGGCGCACTGACTTCGGGGTCCGCAGGAAAGAAGCTGCATAGAAACCTGGGCCGTGCCAAACGCGAAGCGAGGGACTCCCATCATAGTCCACTGCTGCACGAGGGTCACAAGGGCGTCACCGTGTAATACTTGACCATGAAGATGCCAAAGGTCACGACATAGGGCATGTACTTCTCGTGTGGGCATTTGCATGTGAAGGTCTCCGTCATCCCCAAGACAGGCAACCAACACAACCGCAGCAAACCTCACTGGAGCACCATGTCTGAATCCTCTTGCACCTTTAAGACATGAACGTGGCAGCTGAATCATTGCCTCATTTGAAGTCGACCTAGTAGAAAGAGAGGAACTAGGCCACCATGAAGGGCAGGAGCTGCGATTCGATGGAAGGACAGGGCGGGCACCACTCTGTAAATCAACACCAACCCCCTGGCGGCGTTGAACTGGGGCCTCATAGCTCCTGTCACGTGCATCTTGTAACACATGATGCACCTGGGAAATCGGCGGAGGGCATTCGAAATCCACGGCTTCGGTAACACCTCGTGAAGCTTGATGACCTTGATCGCTGACATAATCATGAGCTTCTGGAAACCATGGAAAAACCCGGTGGCCGCGAGATGCAGGAGTGTCCACTACTCTGCAGCTGGCTTGCGAGGGGCTTCCCGAGACTTCTCCTTGCCCTTGTCGGTAGCTTTGTTTTTGAGGTGATTCTGCGCCACCTTTCCTGGCGATCCCGGTGAACGAAAGGCCACCGGTTGAATGTGGCTCTTGCGAGGCTGCTTGTCGTCCTCGGAGTTGGGGGTGACCTCCTCCAAATCCTCGTCCATATCGTCCTCCAAGATCTGCACCGGAATGTCCTGGGTAGTCGTGAGGGACTGGGTGAGCTGGTGGAACTGGTAGAGCTCGGCTTGGAGGGCCACGTCGTCCAGGGCAATGTCTGGAGATGTCACTTGCCCAACAAGATTTTGAGAAGCTTCTGACAGCTCCTTCTTGATGTCCTCCAATTCTGCCAACTTCTTGTTGTAGGACTCGAGCAAATCGCTGCGGTGTCTCTGATAATGCTCTGAGTGAAGGTGGACTTTGGAGACAATCTCCTTCAAAAAGCTCTTCCATTCGATGTCCACGTTGGAGAGCTTCTTTGCTAAGCCTTGAACCTGGCCACGAACTCGGTTCAGGCGATTGAGGTGTGAGTGACTCAACATTTTGACTGAAGCAGCTGACTGCTGTCGCTGCTCTAGTTGAGCATAGTGTTCCTGGAGGCTTTCCGGAAGCGCGCCCAACTTCTGGAGTCCTCTCAGGTGAACCAGCAACTGAGCCTCCTGCTCGGTGAGGGATTCCATTGGGCCTTCGACTTGCGAAGGACTGGGACCGCTCGGGGGAGCCGGTAACACCGGCGGAGGCGGGTGCAAAGGTAGGGCAGGCTGCTCCACTTCTTCCTTGTCTCGTGGCATAGGAATGCGAGACTGCGGGGTAGTGGGTATCCACGGCACATTGGTCGGAATCACCGACCACGGCTCCACATCTTTCGAAGAAGTTGGAGCTGGAGCTTCTTTCTTGGGCTTGCCTTCCTTTTTCTCTGCATCCTTGCGGGGCCTGTTCTGGCTGTTGGGGCGGTGCCTGCTGGGACGGCGACTGCGCCCATTGGTCCATACCTTGGCCCAATGTTTGCGGCAACCACCACAGTGGTCTTGGTTGGCCGCATTTTGATGACTGCACGAATTGCATGACCAGGTCATCACGCCTAGCCGCCTCTGTGTGGCAAGGTAGTCCCGCGGATTGGATGCGTGATGGCCCCTCAACGAGGCCAAGGCACGCAGCAGTTTGCAGCGACCCCCTTTGCCCAAGCGAGGAGGGAGAGGTTTCCTGAGCACCACACGAGCACAACGCCTCTGACGGCGCTTGGCTCGGTGCCAGGTTGGTTCCCGCAACGCAATGGCAGCTAGCACAAGTGAGCCCGGCCAAGATCACGATGGCGAGCGCCCGAACGCACATGCGAAGGGAGCTCTAGGGTTACGGCTAAACCACACTGCCGAGGGGCAACTCGACAATGGGTCAGAGCCAAACGCCTAATAAATATATAAATAAATATATAAATAAATGTATATATATATATATATTTTTTTTTCTTTTAATGTTTACCGTACATATACATTAGTAGACAGATATAATTCTATCTATCTGTCTGTCTGTATTATCAATTTGTGATTATTGGTGGTTAATTCAATCTCAATCATGGCTTTGATCAGCGATATGTGTGATTAATTATTTTGCACTCATAGCTAGAGATTGGCAACTGGTAAATAGTAAGACATTGATTTGACACTCAGGGTCCATAGTGGTTGATGATGCTTATAGCCAGTCCAAGCATCATGCTTAGTGATGGCAATGATATGGCAGGATGACTATTTCTCATTGGCCATCAGCTGGTTGATGAGTTCCTATAGTCTTTTAATCATGCAGCTAGCATCATTTTTGGACACGTGTGAGGATCATTTGTGTATATAAATAATTGCTTATTTATCAATTGATCGATCGATGTATTTATTTCTATTTACAAACAATAGAGATCTATCCATATATTTTAAATATCTATTATATTGGATGTATTCATATTTATTTATATATATATATATATATATATAGAGATCCGATCTGATCCAATCCAAAGCCATCTGCAGCCGTTGGAGCTGCCTCGCATTGGCTTGGCTAAGGTGTCTGAAGAGCCTGCGGAGCAGCCGCGAGATGAGGCCAGGGGATGGCCTGCCGTGGGGCAGGCCCTGGAGTGGGTGGTTCGATGATCGGTTATAGAAGCAGAAGTGTGGATATCAACTCATATAGATCCACTTACATAATCATGGTTTAGCTAACAGCTATAAACTAGTGAAACTAGTTATAGTGTTCTACACCTATGGCTTAACTAGTATCCACTTAACCAATTGGTTTAACTAACAACTAGTATACCACTGGTTTAACTAATTGGATTCAATTTTTACAACTATGGCTAATTATGGTCAATTGAACCATTATCCACTTCATCAATTATATGTTCAATTATCCACTTGCGGATTTAACCCATAAGCCATCTGTTCTTGAATATACCACTGTAAATAGGTGGCTATATAGGTGGCTGTACTTGGACAAATGCTTGTTCATTTGACTTATCATGTATCTTTCCACTTATATCGAAACGCCCCGCGGAGCTTGGCAGTATGATCATGGCTGAAGGTATGGGGGCCACTACTAATGATACCGACTTTGGGACAAACATCTGGAAAGCAGTACCACTAATGAAGGTACTGGAAGCTAGCATCATTAGTAACATTCATCACTGTTGATAAAAGCGGGGGCATTTTCTTCTTTTGTTTGCCTTTCTCACTCCTAGTTCAACAATTAGTAGCCATACATAGCGAAGTATGGAAAGCAAAGTAGGGCATTCCCAAATTTGATCGGAATAATTCCCTTGTTGGGGAACTATTTATTGGCTATCATTCCAAGACTCTGCTGTTTTGTCCTTCGTCGCATCCCATTTTTTCCTTTCCTCTATCTCAAGTCCTGGAAATTCTGACTCATCATGAATTCATGATCACTACTCATCATTGAACCATTCCTCATCATCAATACAGCCCATTCTTATTGGTCATTTCTTACACACCATATCGTCATGATTAACGAGTTGTGATGGTTCATGGTGGCTATGCTCCGGGTTCACAAGTGGTTCTCACTGGGTACACCCCCAGTGACTGCTTCGCTGCCCAGCTGGTGCTGCTTTGGAGGCGACGGAGAGCAAAATGTCCAAGGTGACTTTCCACATGGACGAGGCCCTGCCGTTCCAAGCGTCATAGCTGTTGTGAATTGGTGGTGAAGTGTTGATGGTTGCTTGGACTAAGAATGGTTCGTCAATGTTTACTTGGTGGTGAACCGATGTTCATTGGTGATTCATGATGGTTGGTGGGTGTTATCAGGGTCCATTGATGGTGAATGACCGATTTGATGATGGTTAATTGATGGTTGATTGGGTATTATCATCATTAAGGCAATGGCTTCATGAAGGTCAATTGGGTTAACCCTAATAATGACGATGATTGTCGGCTACTGAAGGTTGATCAACAACTATAATCGATGATGTTCAAATGGCTCCTGATGATGGTTGATTACTGGTTCGCTAATGGTTGACCAATGATAACTAGTGGTTTATTAGTGGTTCATTGATGGTATTGACAGCAGGATTCGAAAGGTGGGGATTCATGACTTTGACGGAGGACGATGGTTACTGTCAACAAACAATGATGAGATATAATGGGAATACGTTTGTTATTTGAAACTACTATATCCTCACACAATAAAGGGATATCAATGGATAAGATCACTGAATTGAAAATAAACTCAGAACGAATTGTCTACATATGTTTGGCCGAGGTCCTGAGGAAGCAATTATTGACTGCGATGTCAACGTGTCAACGCCACAAACTGCACTCTCTGTGCGATTCGTGGTTTTGTGTTGGCTTGAACTCTTGGTTTTGCTCCCGGAAGTGGGCCTGTCTAATCAATCCGTAGCAAGAAGTTCTCCTCATTGTTTTCTTCTTGTGTTTCAAGTATTGCTGCTTTCTGCCGAAGGATTCACCAGATGATTGATATCTAAATCATCGCTACCAGCGGTGGCAACTAAGCATGATCACTCTGTTTTTCACACATCTAAAAGAGCAGATTAACAAAGGATGATCATGGTGTTAACCATGCTATGGCTATAAAATTTCCATAGCTATATGTATTGTATCTTAAGTCTATCACGGCACTCAGTCCATCGTTGATGCATCAGCCCAGCGAAGGCTGAGCTTGCGGATGCCCCGTGGCGTGGGCCCATGGCGAATCTGTCGGACTTCTTCAACTTTTCCTTGACGGAGGCTGAGTTCAAGGACCGCGGAGGCTGAGTTCGAACGTGACCTGCTTTCGTTGTGCTGAAAGCGCTGCGTGATGTGTCATGTCGAACCGTGTCAGCTGATGATGATGATGATGATGATGATGATGATGATGATGGTGATGATGATGATGATGATGATGATGATGATGATGATGATGATGATAATCGGTGCACGTGTATGCATACAATGATTTATTGTTGCCATTGATGATACGGATATTGATGGATATTTACTTTTGTGATTATCATCATGTAATAGCCACCCAGAAGATGTGGGTTCCCGGCTCTTTGTTTTGATAGCTCAGTTGTTGGACGGCTGGGAATTCCCCGTATGCTAATGGGCAAACAAGGCAACAAGGTGCATAGGCAGCGGCTATGTTACTCTAACCAATGGGTTGCCTCGCAGATGATCAGATGATCATATGATCATAATGTACATGATCATCATTTCATCATAAATAGCAATTTACCACTCATGAAACGAGAAAAATGATGATGATGATGATGATGATGATGGTGATGATGATGATGATGATGATGATGATGATGATGATGATGATGATGATGGTAATGATCAGATGATCCTTACTTATGTGATCATCATTTCTGATATTTTATAACTGGTGCAGTGCCAATCACTATTAGTATTATTAATCACTATGAATCACTATTTGCTATTAATTGACCACTATCAACGGCTAAGCATTTACCTATTAACCACTACTTAACCACCATTTGCTTCTTAACCTGGGAAACACAACCCCTTACCATCCGCCAAGCATCAGGAGCATGTGAGGAGGTCGATCCGGCTACGCTTCGAAGTCGGGCTCTCAGTGACGTAGAGGGAGCGTTTTCCCCACCAATGTTGGTTCACTGATGCTCGATCCATGCTTCATCCCACTGGTTAACCATGAACATGGGATGATGAATGGATTAATTCATGATTAACATTGGGAACATGATGTTCATTCTCCATGTTCGTTACCAACATTTGTTCATAGTTCAACAATAGTGAAGTGATGGTTTGCCATGGGCAATCAATGATAATCATGGCTTTAACCTTCCATACTGACCATGGTTATCATAGGGGCAAAATCACCGACCTTATAGGGTTTACCATGTATATATATATATATATACATATATGCATATATCCCAGGGAACTAGCCTGAACTGTACATCAAGTACAGCATGTTAAAGCCATGATTGTCATCGATTTCCCATGGTTCACCATCACTTATCTAACCATAGCTTTAACCAACCATAAACTATAACTATGGCTTGGAAAGCTATAAGGTGAACTGACCTTATAACTATGTAACTAACCCTAACTAACCCTATACCATAGCTTTGCGCAACCAATAGTCATAGGGCTTAGTTGACCAGCGTTTACCATGGATCCAGGCCAGGGGCCCAGAGGGGCCCAGGGGCCCAGCACGGCACCAAGGCGGCGGCCCGACGCCGGGACCGCGGAAACCGTTCCGACCGTTGAGATGAGAAAATTTGCCGCTGCGTTTCGCCCCGACAGCGGAGGGCTTTTGGAAATGGTTGGTGAACAGGTGAAGCGGTTGGTGAAGTACCGGTGGAATGGTTGGTGAAGATGAAATGGTGAAGTGGCGGTTAAGTGATTGGCGATTGGTGAACAGATTGTGAAGTGGTGGTTAAGGGGTACACTTGGGTTGGTGGTTAAGTGGTTGGTGAATCAGCAACGGCTAGTGGTTGATTGGTGATGGATGGATAAGTGGTTTAGTCGGATTGATGCTTAATGAGGAGGTGATTGGTTTAGCATTCGTAACCCATAGTTGTTGAATTGGTATAGCTATAAAAGATTGAACACAATATCTAGGTGGCTAGGCCTTTAGTTATTTTTGCCAATTGGTGAATGGGTACACCGTATTTGGTTCGCAGTTGATATGTGATTGGCTAATCGTTGGTTGCATTTTGGCAAACTAGTCTGGTTGCATGGAAAACCAGATTTCAGTTGGTTTGCTTCTTGAAAGTGGTGATTTGTTTCTGCCAGGTTTGCTTTCGAGAGGGTAGTGGTGATAATTTGATGGTTTATCAATGGCACCTCTTATCATGAAAACTGTCCCTTTATGCATTGTGCTGATCGTGGTTGATAATGCTGGACATGTGTTAACACCAGTACTAGTCACTAGTGATCAGAATGGCGAATAATGGTGCATACCAACCAATCATGGCAAATCAATACTGGCAATGGGTGGGTTACTATTGACTTGAGAATGGCTGCTCACAGTGAATAGTGAATAGTATGGCAAATATTGTTCATCCCAGACCATCAATACCGTTTATTCGCCGATGACAACCCAACACTTATGGCTGATCAAACATCATCTACAAATGCTGAGTCATCTCCAGTGTGTGAGTGCTGCCTAGCCATGGTGGCGGGTAGGGACCACCCATGAAAGCTGATGATGCTTGGGCTTGTTGACCGCCTCTTGCTGCGGAAGGTGACTGGCCTGGTTTCCATGAACCGATTGACACGAAGGAGCCACAAACGGCAGAAATATTGTAGCGAATCCCACCAAGAATATGGCCATTAGTAACTAGAGACTAGTGGGATATACAGATATACACATGTTTACATATGCATGTACATATCTATACATAGATATACAGATTAGATAGATAGATAGATAGATAGATAGATAGATAGATAGGTAGGTAGGTAGGTAGGTAGATAGATTGGTAGGTAGGTAGGTAGATGAAAAGAAAGACAATATGTTGTGTGTATATGTACATGTACATGCATTGTTAAAAGCATGTATACATGTAGGGATAAATAGTCACTAGTTGCGCAACTCATGGTTGATTGGTTGATTATCCATTATTATCGACCTATTTCGGCATTATAGTATAGGGCACATCACATTGCACAACAGGTGTGATCACAGGGAATTGCAGTATCAACCACCAGGGGAAGCCCAACTTTGAAATGACCGGGATTGCACAACGTCCATGATTATCAATGACTTTTGACCAGTATTCAGTGTTTGGAACCTACTAGTACTTATTGCCCATATAATCCCAGTTAATCACCATTGCCTAGTCATGTAGTAATCAGAGAATCCCACCAGTTGACCCTGAATAATTTGCCATTCGCCAGTGTTATTCACTCGTTAGCCCCACTCAACGGGCACGCCCCGTTAGGCGGATGCCATGCTGCTGAATTCCCGCAGCCAGTCGCTGCCTCAGATAGGGGACGACTGGGAGATCCATGGGAGAAGCCCGTAGTAGTCGTGGTCCATGGTTTGTGGTGGTTGGTGATGGATATTAGTGCTGATTGGGGAAGAAGTAATGATGGTGCATGACTGATGACTGATTGATGGTTGATGGATGATTGATGGTCAGTGATGGTGATCGTGGAAATTGGGGATCATGGTTGGTGATAATGGTTACTAGTGGTGCTTCTTTGTGATGATGATTTGGAATGGTTATTGGTGCTACTTACAACTATCAAACATCATTGTTGATAGTTCAACAATATGAGCAGACTAGTGACTCGTGGTAATTCCTGATCTAGATAACGGTAACATGATTGAGTACTTGATGCCAATCGCTGGCGTCAGTGTGGTCGCAATGGTTCGTGACGACTTGTAATGCTTAATGCTTATAATGAATAATGGCTACGTTCAATCGCGATTAAACATGCCCGATGATGGTAAATGATCGTGGTTGTAAATGGTGCTTCTAGCTTACAACCATTTACAGGCATTGTTTGCAACCAATATTGACAGCCAGCATCATCACTGTGAGTAGCCATTACTGTACTACTTGTTGTCCGGTACTGGTGGTGAATTGTCATTAAGGTGAATGGACGTTAATAGTTGTAACCATGAAACAATATGTTACAATACCGATTGATCCTCACGCTTTGACCATCACTCTTGGTTTATGTATACTTGTGAATAATGGGCAATAGTGGTTAACAATGGTTGATGATGGTTTATGATGGTTGATCATGGTTGTCTCACTCTAATTAATCATTTGAAGATCAATGTGCAGGGAACCCACGGCTGCTGGAGGTATGATGGTGCCCGCCCAGTTTGATCTTGGCCAAGGCTAGGCTATTGGTATCATTTTTGATTTGGACGATCCATTGGGCAACCATCATCAACCATGATAAAACACGATTAACCATCATCATCATCATCATCATCATCACCATCATCATCATCATCATCATCATCATCAACAAGCATCGTCAATCAGTCCTCAACCATTATCACCAACCATCATCAACCATTGTTAACTATCAGTACCCATGGTTTACGACAAAGCCACTACTGACGGCATGTCCGAATCATGGGCGGCCCAGGAAGAAGCTAGCGACCTGGAAGCCAAGGAGCCGTTTTCGGGTCGCCTGGGCAGATGGCATATTGAAATCAAATATGACGGTCATGACTCTACCAATAATGGGAAGTTCTATGAAACCCATAGGGTATTTCTTTATGGTTTACAAGGGTCATGACTCCACCAATAATGGCTGATAGTAGGGGATAACCACCAACAAGAATGATTAAACAACAGCTACTGTATATGATGGTGTCTTGAAATTGGGATGCCCCAAGTCACAGGGTGGTTCATTGGTCTTACTCGTGGATTGTACTTGGGGATTCATTGCTAATAAGGGTGTTTATCAACGTAGGGGACCCCCAAATCATCCAGTGTATTAACATTTAATTTCGGTTTTCTTGATTTGGAGAAACGTCCATATGGTTGATCTAGACGATATGCTATAGATTATAGATATATGCCATCAGACATACGCACAGATTAAGTTCATATCTGATATGGGTTATGTGGTGAATGGTAAAATCAGTGGAATCATATCCACATGGATGCGCGGCACTTTTTGAGTCATTTATGTCATTTGACAAAGAGCACATTGAGGGATTGAAACAAACCAAGCTGCCCTTGTTGGACGTGGCCATGTTCAATGCCCATGTACCCACATGGTGTTTTAGCTACATGATACTACATGGCTACCACAAGATCTGAGAGTCAGTGCTTCTGTGGTCACGAGCCAGTGCCAGGCCATGTGGCTGAGAGATTCTCGCCCGGTGGATTAATCACCATAAAACATTAACCACCATTGATGATCAATGCTTAATCATGGTTCAACAATGCTAATTGTTGATGATTCATGAAGCATTGAACCATCATTAAGTGAGAAAATGATGATAATCCAGATATTGCATAGATGAAAATTTTACATTATTTCCACCCATATGTATCGGGGAACTCATGGCTGCTACAACAGCGAAGGATGAGTTTCTCGGACGGATCTGGTCCGAAGAGCCCATGATCATTCAGCATCCATGATGATTAAATCATCAGTTTGATTACCATAATTCATGATAATGGATCCAATGATCCATCAATTTACCATCCATGGTGATGAATCCTCATGAGTTTCCACCACTGATCTCCAGGACCCGCCCCAGCGAGGCCCGCGAAGCAGGCAGGGAAACTGCGGTCCGAGCTCGCTGGTTCGCCCAAGTGGCTCACCGGGAGCGCCATCACCATCATCATCCCCGACAAACATCCATTGACCAACTGCAGCACAGCGACTGATGGCAGAATGATAGCTGCCGCAAATATGAAGTGTCTAACTCAGAGAACCTGATGAAGGCTCACTAGCTACAAGACACTGTGGGTAGACAAACCTGATTGCGTGGAAAATTCACCAATTATATTTGGTTTACCTATAAAGACTGATGAATTTTAGCTTGCAGGTTAGTTTGCCAGAGGGTAATGCTTGTTACTTCTTCTTACTTTAGTTGTTGGTTGTTGGTGTATGTAATCTGTGGCAGCAGCGAAAGAGAGATCAACAGCAGGATCAATCACCAAAACCAGGAATGGAAAACCCTGGGTCATAATTTGGGGCGTGCCATATCAGTATGAAAGCATTACTTTTTGACTTATCCCCCAATAGGCATCCGAGAAATGCCAAGGATTTCAGAATTTGGGGTTCTTACTACTGGAGATCTTTTGCATCTCCTTATCATCAGAATTCAGGTTTGTGAAATCCTGGATGCCGGCCAAAAAGCCAACAGGACACCACACCAAACATAGCAAGCAAATGACACCGAAAAGACGCACAACTAGCAAAGAAAGCAGAACAAAACAAGCAGAATATCAAGCCATGTATGCTCTCAAGACTATCTCATATTTCATATCTGGTTATTTCCAGCCCTAGATGGTACAACTGGTGCAACTCCAAGGCTGCGTAGTCCTCCAAGGGAACCCCAGGGGCCCACGACCTGCAGAGCTGTGAGGGAACAAGCAGCGATCTCCACATCGCCGGAGGGAGACGAGCCCCGAACTCGGATGCAGCGGTGCCGCGGTCACCCGGATGTGGTCGATGAGTTCTGTAGCTTAGCGACCTCGAATTCATGGACCTGGTTGATCAGTTTTTTTTGAATTTCTTAAGAATTTGGTATAAAACATGGAACATTTCGATCATAAACATGGAAATTGATAGGTCCATCCATGGCTTGAGACCCACTTGACTTGCCAAATCCAAACCGTTGGTTTGCCATAGGCTCACGACTTGCTGAATTCACGACACATATCACTAAGGTGAAGAATCCTGACAGTGATCTCAATTTCCACCACCTTTTTTCGGCTGGCACTGACATGTCAGCCGTGAGTAACCGTATTTTAATCTTAGGACCTGCCATGTGTTGCCGCATCCCGCTCAAACAAGTTGGTGGGAAGGCAGCAGCTTCCATGAATCACGAGTGGACAGAGCCACGGCTTTTGGGGGTAGGAATGGTCAAATCGGCTTGTGAAGCCAAATTATTGCAAGAAGTTTATGTCCCACAAATTTAGCATAGCACTTTTAAACATCAAATGTAGGGGTTTTGTTAGCATCTGCACCTTTATCTAATTTGCTTTAGAGTCTGATGCTGTGGTGTGCACTCTGATTTGTAGAAGACTTTTCGCACAGGTGTTCCGCAGACAGACACCTCAACTTTTGCAGTGGAAAAACCACGCGGCGTGGACACACGGTGACTCTCTACATGGGGTCCTATGACCCAAGCAGTACTTTGTTGGGAGGTAGCTGGGATGTCGGGACTGTCAGGACCCCCCATTTGCTGCGTCCACCAAGACATGTGTGGTCGGTTGATGAGCTGCTTGAAACGTAACACTGATATGCTTCTGATAGCTGTTTGGCAACGCCAATGATAGTTGACGTAGCTATGGCGACTTAACCACTGCAATTGGTCATTATTTACGAGTCTTCTTCTCACTCATATAGTAATAGTATGACCCAGCCACTCACTCGTACGATTGCTATCATCATTGCTCTTCATAGCCATTAGTAATCTGTGATCATTATTGACAATCCTTTCAATATAATTACCATGAAATCTTTTCCCCACCTGTGCCTGTTCAACACTGGCCAGCGGATGCTGGCACCGTAGATGAGCCAGTGGGGTACCATTTGGAGATCCAGAAACCCCTGCACTTCCTGTGGGTCAAAATCTGCTGCATCATAAATGGGTGTTTCTCAAAATAGGGGTACCCCCCAATCATCCCATATTAATCATTGTTCAAGAACAAACCAACCGGTTTTGGGATCCCCCACGACTTGAGAAACCCCGCCCAAAATGTGAGCAGAGCCGTGTCCAGCCCCTTGGCGAACCTTTGGATCAGCTGTAGCAATGGTGTCTGGTGGTGAGTCCTGCAGCTTCACAACGGGAATCAATCATCACCAAGTGCCTTGGAGACTGTTTGGAGGTTTGTTGCATGGGGAGAACATCCGTGGTTGATGCAGCTGGCAGTGGTTATAGTTGTGAGTATTTGATGATGAACCAGCCACAAGCTTCAGGTTAATCTGGTCTAACGATAAACAGGGGAGGATTGCTTGATAGCAAACCGTAGAATTGGTGATAATAAGCCATCCATAAGGCCATGGTTTCAACATGTTTCAACCTTTTCTGAGTCTTGGGGTGGGTTGCAACCAGCAGCCAGTCACTGCTGATCTGCGACGTGCTTTGCCGCCTTTCGTTGGAGCAGCTTGGCTCATGGCCCGAAGATGGAGCTCCAGCACAAGCAACAAAGACAAGACATCGGGCTAGCTGAGGAGATCGATTTTCCGAACGGAGATAGCTTTCACTGAAGAAGCTATCAGACAACACTGGCAGCACTCACGCGGACATGTGAGGAACGTTGGTTACAGGTAGAGCTGATCTGACCTTCCATCGACCTTCGGAGCTACGTGGGTTGATCACCTGCCATCGTGTTGCAGCCAGGACCTGGCAAGGTGAGGGTGGCCGGGCAGTTGGGGTGTCACCAGCAGGTGAACAACATGGAACAAGATGGAACAAGCCAGTAGCAGTTGGTTGTTCCAACCATCCCATGCTAGCAGCATCTATCCGAAGCTAGCATCTGGCAGCTATGGGATCACATAAAACCAACAATCGACCAACCATTCAGCACTGTTGCTGCCATTGTTACCCCGTGGGTCGCTGTACTCCATGGGACCTCCAACCAACCCTGGCAGAAAGCCGCACTCGCCTCAGACCGAGCCTCCCAATGCCATCAGTCGTTGTTGGAGTCACAGTTCCTGCAAGGCCGTGGCAGCGATGTTGGGCTACGCGGGGTACGACTCCGAAGAGGAAACTGCACCAGGCAAAGAGTGCAGAAGGGATCAGAAGGATTGAGTGATGGTATAATCGAAAGGTATAAATTCCACTTGTGCCCGCTACAGAGTTTCATCATTTGCGGTGTGGTTTATCCCACTTCGTTTGTTTCAATTATAGCAACTGTTTCACCGGGATAGTCCGCGCTATAGATCCCTAATAGTGGGGGACAGTTGCGGCAGGATGATTCCCTGAAATGACCAAATGTCCTGCCGAGCAGAAGATGAACGGCACAAGAACTGATTGTTTTGGAGACACACACACATACACTTCTTGAAGCCCAAAAATTATTGATTAGTTACCAGTTTGAGGTTTGTAGCCGCATGCCACAGCCACACTAAGATGAAGAAGAAGATGAAGAAGAAGATGGTGATGATATGTGATGATGATGATGATGGTGATGATGAAGAAGAAGATGAAGAAGAATGTGATGATGATGATGATGAGGAGGAGGAAGATGAAGAAGAAGAAGATGATGATGGTGATGATGATGATGATGATGATGATGATGATGATGATGATGATGATGTGCTTTTGCCAAGACTTGCCTTTTCACAGCTTGCCGAAAGAGTTTTCATCTATGATTTGATCTCAACCAACCCAGGGAATGCTTTGTTAACCGAGGGCAGGTTACAATCAGCTGATGGTAATCAAATGATCAAGATGATCAAGAATGAAAGACTAATCATTAGCAAAATCTCTCGATTTGGTGGCATTGGAAATTCTTGCCACCCGCCTCCTGCGAATCCAGCCAACCAACGATGAGTAGTTTGACAGCTGCTCTGGGGCTGTTTCAACAACGGTTTCTTGGTGGAGAAATGTCCGGGGAGACACACAGACACGCACGCTGAACTGGTATACATGCATATACTTAGAAGTATGGCACCCGCACACACACACACACAAAGTGGGCAAGTGAACCACTATGAACCCCTTCATTTTCTGAGCGTGTTGATGTCACTGAAACCGCAGCAGTACGCTTCAAAAGGGGCAGCAGGAAATGGAACCCGAGAACTGAGAAATCATTCAGCCCAGGTGGCACTCCTCGGCTGGGGAAGACCTGGCACGGGCAATGATCAACCTTGGGGCATGCCATAGCGGCCATAGATTGACACTTCCGAGGTTGGAATATCACCATTTCTGGTTGGTTGAATTGTGATGTCAAGAACAAGTAGCAATAGATCTATGCTTATTGGATGTAAGTCTTTCCTGATGGCAGTCATCTCTTCCTGTCAATCAGTTAGTTGAGGATTTACTTCCAAACCGAGTAATTACTTCAACCGCAACCAGTTCATAGACCAATTGCTTGACTAGTTTTCAGCGCTTCATTCACCACAAACATCCCCCCATCATTGGAGACGAAATGCACCATGCAACTGTCGACTCCCCTTGTGCCAGATGTGGTCGAGCCACCTGCGAAGTCTGGTCGGCACGTTTCATGCGTGGCGGATCAAAGCTTGGATGGGGAAGTGATGGATACAATGATTGATGGTTGATGATGGTCTATTGATGGTCAATGATTGGTTAGTGGCTAGATTCACAATGGCAAAATGGTGGTTGATGATGATGGTCAATTATGTTTGTTTGATGGTTAACAACCAGCCATGCTGATGAGGAGTGGTTGAGCATGTGATGGTGAATAATGGCAAATGGATAGAAATAGTTCATACGGATTGGTGATGGTTGATGACGTTTGATTATCATTGTTAAGAACGGTGCATATTGGCAGCTTGAGCAAAAAACAACATTTTTGTAAAGCATCTCATGAAACGGTCAGGCTTGTTGAAAGTTTGAGTTCTGCCCATAGCTCCAGGGGACCAAAAACATCCCACACCGCATGATTTCAGTCTGGAGAAACCAACACTTTCAAGCAGTTGGGTTGGCCCAGCGACTGATGGGCGACACCATTTAAATGCTGTGGAACGTTACACCTGACCTGGCAGTTGGGAGGAAACTGGTTGCAGCCAACCCCTGTTCTGGTTGATTGAAGAATCATCGATCCAACAGGAAACACATTTTTCTTGGCTGGGGATTGAAGATCGGGATCCTTGAACTTGGAATTCCCGAGTATAGCAACCAGGATCCAACAAGTTTTCAACCAATTCTCAATCCGAAAGGGATCAATCGTGGTGGATCAAGTGTCAGTTCCGAATCTCTTATGCAGAAATGATTTGATGATTGTTGATGGTGAATTCCGAAATATCTGTTACATCAGACTCATCGTCTGTTATTCCTGTTGCATCAATGTTCTTTCACTACTCGGAATAAGTCAACATGTCACTTCGTGGTATAAATAGTATCCATTAATCTCTTTCATTAAGAGTATCCTGTCATCCTCAATGGATCAACAAGTAATGACTGTTGTCCATCCCTGGATGGAGTTCTACTATTACTGCTATTAATGTGTATATTATTGACAATAGCCAGGTTCTGGAAGCTCCACACTAAGTACATCAATCCAAACTGTACTGGCTAAATCATTTGTAATTTGTACTAGTTGGTATCAATAAGCCGTTTGGATCTAGTTGATCATCGCCAGGTCGTTCATCACACCCCTAGCATTGCGGCCCAGCGAAGCCGTAACCTTCAGCGCAGCCGTTGCATTCGCTAGGCGAGCGTGCGTGGAGGTGGGCGGTGCAGTTGCGAAGCCGTTACCGGTGGTAGCCGGGTCTCCAGATGTCAGTGGGCAATGCTGGATCTCGCGAAGGTTGGTAGAATGGTGAATCCAGGTGGACTGGGTAAGGGTAAAGCACTGAGTCAATCGTATCACAGCTTTAGCTGGTTCAGACTTATTGACCATTCAGCTGCTATTCTACCTCAGCTTTTTGAGGCTTGCTGCTGCCTTGAAACAGACCAAGCACCTGCTGGCAGAGCAATTCAGATGAAATCGCACTTTTATTCACGTTCCAAGGTTCATAGGTCTCCAGCGGGCTGTCTTTTGGTGCATGCCAACTAATTACAGCTTTAAGGACGTGGATGTTTACTAACCAGGGAACGTTCACACTCTAAATATGCCTAAATGAAAATTCAAACTGCTTAGCTCACGTCCTCTGTGGCTGTGTAATCCTGCGACCCATCAGATGCTCCTTGCCGAATCCAGCGATAAATGAAATCTGGGGTAACAATTCGATACCTACCATTGGATGTGTCACACTTCAAGAAAGTCAAGACCAGAGCATCCAAGAAAGCAGCAACCTCACACATGGGTTTCTTCATCACCTTTTCCACACCATTTATGGATAGAGCCGATTGTATGGGCTCTATGCCAATGATTTTTTTTATTTTAAGACAATGATCCTTCTGATTTGCTGAACCTTTTCGAATTTCGAAGTCTTATAGCCCTTCCGGTCGGCGGGTATCCCGTGCAATTGTTTCCTGACGTGAGGGCACTTCTGAGCGCACTCCATGAGATATCGCTGCCAATTATCACCGATACCAAGATATCATTATCCGTCCTGAACCACTGGTCATACCCGTGATAGCCCATGATTCTGTGTATCATCAAACGTCATTCTTGACCATGAGTAATTAAACATTCTCATTGATCACTAGTTCGTTCACTATTCTTAAGTATGCTTTACCAATCCCTGTTGGTCATCCATTTGTCTTCGGGTCCATACTGATAACCAGCGTGAATTTTCCAAATTGGCCATTATCCATGTTGGCCATCATCATTGGCCATCAACCATCCATATTGACCATCATGATGGTTTGTGACAGTTGGTCATCAGTTCATCACACTGGTTATGCACTCTTATAAACCATAGTGGTGATGATGATTGACCATCATCAATCATCAAGATTGGCTTTGTAATGATCAATCTCATCCATTATAATGATTAAGCACACTGGCTATGGATTGCTATAAACCACTTACGATTTACTGTTATAATGGCTGACCATTGTCTATATACTAGATCAACTATGAATGATCATAATTGACCATTCTCAAGCACTCACTTCAGTGCTTTCTTTTATCAATTATCAATTATATCAATTACAGCAACCACCTCACGATCATAGCCAATGGTCAATTCTAATTGACTAATTGACTCTGGTTGATTGATAATATTAATTGATCAATGATTGATAATAATACTAGATCAATGATGATTATACTAGATAATGATCAATGTATTCTCAATGATTAATGACTAATTGATCAATGATTAATGACTAATTGATAATACTAACGATCATTAATAGTTGCTAGCTGTAATTGATAGCTGTAACCATTAATTCATAAGATCATTAACTATTACACTAATTGGCTATGGGTCAAAACCCTGTACCCCTGGTTCCCCCATCATTAACCCTTGTTTTCCCTTATTATTGTTGGTAAATCATCCATTAGTTGGTTGGTTAATATTGATAATACTAATCACCACATTGGCCAATTGACTCTGATAAATCCCCGTCAATGCCCCGCGCCTCGTCGCCTCACAGGCACCTCCAGCCCAGCCTGCGACTGTGCAGCCGTACTGTTCTTAGCGGTGGATGCTGCAGCCATGTGCTTCGAAGGGTTGGTTGAATCACCTGGAAGGCCAGCCAACATGTCAATCAGTCAATCTTGGCTGTGGTTTTTACGGCTGTTGTTGGTGATACTTGTGATTCCGGTGCGTGCTTGGGGTATATCGAAGTTGGTTTGAGAATCATCAACTTGACATCATCAACTTGACATCATCAACATCAACCATGATATTGCCAATAGAAAACGAATGGGTAGAATCAGCGGCGATCAATCACTATGCTTCTGAGATTCGGCTGGAATCATCCAATAGTTCCAGAATGGCAAATACTAGCGAACAAGGTTCGCCATGGTTAGGAATGGTTGTTTTGCGCTGAATTTTGGTTGATGATGGCCGATGATTTTAGCAGGTCAGAGTCAGTAGTGCTATGATCCAATAATTCCATTTCTTGAAGTCACAGTGGTTGACATGCTTAATCTTTTCTTTGATCGGTGGTAAATGATGGAATTTATGGTGCAAAGGAGCAGTACAGAGTGGATATCCCATGATATCATACCATTCTATCAACTTCTCACTTCTCGCAGGGTGTGTGACCATCGGCCCTGCTGTCCATGGGCCAGTGTCAAGCATGGGCGCTTTCCTTACTTCGTGGGGGGCCGTAATGACTCATAATTTGAAGACCTGTCCAGATCCAGTAACTAGAAGCAGATGATGCCAGCATCGCTTCACCATTGCTCACTTGTAGCCACCAACACCCATACGCATTCCCCATCACGTTTGCTACAAAATTATGGACGGCTCTTGCTCTTGCCAGGGGTCAATGCCCAACAGCGCCCGCAGTTGTTCAAATGATCGCACAATGAAACCAAGATGGACCATGAATGGCATCAGCCCCTTGTTGAAGGACTCTTGTCCAGCCTGATTCAGCTGTGCAGTTTTGTTGGCCACGGCTCAGCATGGATGCTTCATTTGAGCGTGCCCATAGATAGCCATGATGCGCCCCAAATTATTAGCGATTTCCCCACTGCAAAGGAATTTAATTATTTTGGATGGTCAGGGGGTACACCTGTGGCATAAATGTACCCAAATGGTGAAGAACATGGGCATAAGACCATTGGTGATTGGTGCTGGTGAGGACCCATGGGTGACACACGGACCATTCTTTGAGGCATAAGGATGCACCCAAGCGGCTTCACCAGCAAAAACTGCGGGATATCAAACGCGAGGACCAGCTTGCGTTGGATGGAGGGTTCTTGCAGCTGTCAATTCATGCGCTGGTTTGAGAGACCGGCCGTTGAGGGGTCTCGAGACATCCACGGTTTCGAGACATCCATGTGCACAAAATACTGCAGTTTACAATATTTCATGCGTCTTACAGCCAAAAAACATCCCTGAGAGCAGCCTTTCTGTTGTTTTATGAGTTTGTACTTCCTGATTAGTTGTCGTTTGAATCTCTTGGATTTCGCTCACTTGTTGTTGTGATGCCAACTTGTTGAGTCCTCCTACAGTTTTGTTTACAGTTTTGTTCACTAGATTTTTTCCGTTGGGGTTGTAAACCTTTTTTTGGTGGATGTGACTGGGAGGATAACCACCCCCACGAATTTTGGATCTCCTAAACTTGAAAAAGTGTGAGGTACCCCCAAACAGCATATCAGACCCGCGGATTTTGCCCTCCAGAAAGCCTGATTAAGGGTTGCATTCCCGCAACTTTAAATGTGAACGCAACATCATGATGTTTGAAGGGCGGAATGATTCACCCAATGTTGCAGGCTCGTTCTTTTGTGATTGTTACTTTATTTTTGGAGGGCGTGAAAACTTGTATAGAAGGATCGACATGTGTAATAATTCCCAACAGGGGCTGGCTATATCAATGGTAGGAAGGGTCCCCGTCTATGGCTAACAATGGCTCAAACAGTAGGCAGCAGCTAGACTGCTAGATTTGCTGGTTCAGAAGCCATTTCATGAGATAGTCGGCCTTGATAGTCGTATCCTCGTGTCATCCACATGTCCATCCATGGTGCCTTGCGTTCGTTGGTGGAACCGCCCCTGGCCCAACCTTCTCGGTCAGATTGGTATCGCTCGAAGCGCCACGGCAGTGGTGCAGGCAAGGTGCGCACCGCAATGATGAAGGGTTGATAGTAGCGGTCCATACTTAATCAACTGATGGTTGATGTGTCAGCAATTGGTTACTGGTTGCTAGTGGTGATTAATCAATCATGGTCAATGATCATGATTGATGGTACATGGTTTATAGTGGTTATTGATTGGTGGTTGGTAGTGAGGGTTGATGATAATGTTGGTCAATGGTCAATGCTTAAAGATGATCGGTAAAGGTCCAGAATGGCTGGCCGTTCATGGCCGTGGTTGATGGTAGTTGATGATTGGTTCATGATGGGCACGCATGTCAATGTCAACGCTTAGTGGTGTCAGCAACAAGGCTCAATAGCCGCAAGCTTGATGTTGAGATACCAAGCGTTGCCTATGGATTGTCATGCTGATAATAGTCTAATAACTTATAATCATGATCAATATAATCCATTAGCTTAGATTGTACTTTATATGATAAGCCACACATTAGGTAATAAAGACCAGGAGTTACTTTGAGGGCAGGGTATTTTCACTCCAAGGGCAATTCAAAATCACCACATTTTACAGATAGACCGTGTATGGAAATGATCGCATTTATGCTGGATTTTCCATTGCCATATGAAATTATCAGAGCGTATCGGTTTTGTTTGTTTTGTTCGCTATATAGCATCCTACATGGTTGACTTCCTTCTTGTAGTTGTTACGGTGGATGTAGAACACACGAGCTGCATAGGTTTGTTGTTGATCTTTCAGATCACCCAGAGACTGCAGCTGGTGCCCACAGGTGGTTCGACAAAATCTCGCCAACTGTTGGATCCTCATGGGTCAACCAGCAGGTTGGCACAGCAGATTGGCCGTGACATTTTGGGATCGCTACAGTGTGGCTCATTTAGGCAGATAAGGGGTAACCTTGGCACTTTCTTAAGGGTATGTGCCAATCTCGAAATTGCAACTACAATTGAGTGGATGATCATGTCGTTGCGTCGACTTCTTGTTCTGTGGCCCTTTTCAGATTGCGGCCAAGGTTTCCAGATACTGCATAGCAATGATATTACAGTGCAGGAAAATCATTTTGCCCACATGTCATGTGTGATTCTTGAATTAGGGATAGCCCGTATGGCCCATTTCCAATTCAAAAAGGCTTATCTATTTTTTGGTGGACAAGTTTGCAGTTCCGCATTTATGGACACACTGACACATCTTGGGTTGCAGTTGTTTGATTGTGGATTTGCTATCGTCATCAGTGACATTCTGGAAACACTAACACCTCTGTCAATGTTACTGTATTCAGTAATGATGTTCCAGCAGTAACGAACCAGTTCTTGTTGCGTTCCACTCAACCATCCATCTGGTGTTGCCCATATCCATCCACTCAACTATATAGATACACAGATATACACGTACAGATTACATACGTAAAAGATATATAACTATATTCATTTATACTTATATCATATCTTTGTAGTACTATTATACTTATATATCATGATGCATGATAGACACATGATATACTATTATCTATACTTAGTAGTGCTATACCTATATACTTTGATGCATGATAACCACCATATCAAATTATACTTATATCATATGTCAAAATGGCTGTGGGTCAAAACCCCGTACCCCTGGTTCCCCGACTATTAATCATTGTTTTCCTTGTTATTGTTGGTGGAAATCCCCCATTAGTTGGTTGGTTAATATTGACCCATAACCAAATCATCGTTAGCCAAAATCTCTTACGGCATGTAGCTACCCGCCGCTGAGGCTGGGACTTGCGCTGGGGCGCCGACGCTCTGTACCAAGTGGCCAAGCGCTCCACTGCTCGCACGCGCCAGGAGGGAAATGCGGGGCCACCGGTCACGAAGTGAGGGCCACCAGTTAGTTGGCTTGGGTAGTGGCACGTATAACGATAGGAAACCATAGAAAAGTGAAGTATATGACCATATAACCACATAACCGTAGATAATTTGGGTAGCTCAGGTTACAACAAGGGGTTATAAGTTATGACTGACCGGTTTGGGCTACAGTTTGACCAGTTTGGGCTATCCAGTTTGTCAACTTTGGGTCATAACCACAAAGTCACAAACTTGGGTTATAACTAAGGCACCTACCGGTTGTGTATGACAATAGATAGGTAACCTATAAACCAACCTACAACTGGGGCGAATGGCTATAGTTAGGAAAAGTTATGGCATATATTGTCACATAGATAGGTGGGTCAGCTGGTTAGATGGGTTACCAATTCAGCAACAAAAGCTGCAAGGTGATCGAGATTCAGCAAACAAGATCAGCAAAGAATAGCGACAGGAGCAGCAGAACAGTAGATCATCGCCAATGATAAGGTATTCTCCAATTAAAAGTTGCGCTTGCATGCCAATCTACCACCCAAGAAATGCTTAAGTGAATGCCTGACAGCAAAAACTGTAGGGACAAATACTGTGTCCATTCATAAGGCGAGAGCTTTTTTTGCCGATGCCCGCGCCTCGCAGAGATGGATTGGAGGGACGGCGGCTTTGTGGTTGTGTTTGTGTTTGTGGCTTTGGCCGTTTGTGCTTGTCGTGGTTGTGCCAGCGTTCGTTTAGCACCGTTCTGCTCATTTGCAGTCACTAAGCAGCACCATTAGCGTTATCCGGAAACACACATGCACACTTTCATGCGACTCCCCGTTCGCACAAGAACATGCACCAGGAGTGGGCGGAAGATAAGGCAGTTGTGAAATTGGCAGAGAAGTTGAAAGAGGAGGTTGCTTTGCCCGCATTGGCGGCTGCATTTGCCCCCTGGGGGAGGGTTGCTTGGTGATTGGTTGGCGGCAGGTAGGTGATCTGACTACTTAATCAGGTCATCGGCTCCCCACCTGGGATGTATGAAATTGCGTAAATAAGGGGATTTCCATCTGTTCAGCCGGCCCAGGATGTCTTCAAGATGTTTTCCAGATGTATTCCATCAATCGTATTGGTGGCAACTAGTTAGATACTGTCCTTCCAACTATAGTCATGTCTAAAGTGCATCAGGTGCTTATTCCAGTCACCAAATTAACAGTTGGTGCCGCGCCCTTTGGCATGGGGAACTTTAGCGTCACAATCTCCCAATTGAGTAGATGGACAAGAATGGGTTGCCTGGGAGTATGTGGGCTAGTTGGTTGGTGGCAGGGTAGTCGAGATGGGGAAGACGTCAATCATTCACCAGAAGGTGTCCGAAATTTGAGCAGCTTGGTTGTTCCAGATGAATTGAACGCTTTGTCCTCCTTCGTTGTTGATCGGTTGTTACAAGTGAGTCTTGGTCAACAAACCAGAAAGAACCAACTGGTCAACTGGTCAACAAACTTCTTGGGTTTCAAGATGTTTCTAGTGCTTGTTTCTAGTATGTCAACCAAGGCTGCTCTTGCGCGGTCCCTGGGGCGTTTCTCGGGCTTGGTGACTTGCACAGTCAATGCTTCGCCTGGTACCAGCAGACATTGACTGTTTCACACTGGCGTGCAGCACCATGGCCAGTAGATAGTAGAGGTCAGTAGTCATCACCAACTTCTACACTCAAATTATATGGCATTTCATGATCCAAAGAGAATTACCACATGCCGGTTTCTCAAAATGGGGGACCCCCCAAATCTTCCATGTTCAACCAGTTATAGCAGTAAACCAACCATTCTTGGGGTACCCCTTATGGCTCGAGAAACACCCATAGAATCAAACAAGGTTGAGGTGATCCACAGAGTGGTGGTTGCCAAGATGTGGTCATCTGAACCCACCCCATCTGCAGCGATGAGGCTGAGTCGAGCCACGGTGTGGGCCTTGATCGGTGCAGCTGGGGCAGTGATGTGCCAAGAAATCAGGGGAAGAAGCAGATTTCATGGTGGGAGATCTTGACAAGACCTGGGAATATCCCTGAAGTGGAACATTTCTATTAAAAAGCCGCTTCTCATTTTGATGGTGAATCACCACCTGGATAGTGCAAGTGAGGGGATAGTTAATCGACTGTGGATCTCCCATTGCAAGATGTGGGGAAGACCCGACTGATTCTGAAGCTGGAATCGTGTGCTTGGATCCGTTCGTCAGTAATCTCCAAGTGGATTGACAGCCACGGGTGCAGAAACTTCTGAGCCAAATCCCTTCAATTTATGATGCGAAAACCAGACATCCACGCTGACTGATGTCCTTGATGAAATGGATCCTTAATTCGAATGCCAATATGTGTACTTCGTACGTGGACAGATCCTGTAGTTCTGATATGTGCAGTTTCCCGGAAGAATCCTGCATTGGAATCTCCAGAGCAGGTAGCTTGAAAACCGCATGTGTCTATACTTAGTTTGACTGTTGACTCTTGGCTCGGATTCTAAGTTTCAATTGTGACCCATTTGAGGTGGTACCTCTGGGTTGGGCCATACGGTCCGCTTGCATCCCCATACGTCCCCATGATTTTTCGGAATGACTGGAACATTCTATGCATCGGCATCGACGACTACATCATTGGAGCAGAGCCTTTGAGTTTCTGTGTTCGGCAAGCAAAAGAGAACTTTGAAGCGCTGAAGGAAACAACCAGCGGCAAACATCACTTGCTGCTGAATCCAACTTCTGCAGAGCTTCGCCAAGCCGTCCACACTTTCATAGAGACCAGTCGAAGCTGTCGGCGAAATCTGCTCAGTTTCTCTGGTCATGGCTACGAGCATTCTGGGCAACTTCACTTGAAATCACCTGACTCTGATACCTTCGCGGCAGATGTGTCTGTGGATGATATTCGTGAACAACTTCCCGAGGAATCGCTCTTCGTTTGTTTGCTTGGCTGTTGCCGAGTGGATGTGGCACGAGCCATCGAAAGGCCACGGATGTTGCTGATCACACCAGTCCAGGACACAGTGAAGACTTATTTGCGACGGAAGTTGAGGATGTTGAGACCTGTCAGCCGCGAACATTTCTATCTCTACTTCGCATTGAATGGTGAGGAAGTAGCAGATTCAGTTGATCCTGCAACTAGCTTTGCTGCCATCATCCGCAGGCAACCTGAGAGCTCGATAGAGGAAGTTGCCAGACAGCTTCGCAGGAGATCAACTCATGTGGAATGGAGGTCAAACCTTGACCGATGGAGCGGAACACCTATTGGACAGGCCAAAAGGCCTTTCGATGGATTTCAGATCATGCTACAACTAGCTTCATTGGTTGTTGTATGTGGCATCTGTGGGTACGGTGCATGGCTTTGGGAGGCAGAGCAGTTGGCGTACAAAAACTACTTTCAAACAGTGCCTGGGATATCAAACACCAGTGTGGGGGTTGGGTTGTACGATGGTCCCACTCTTGGCTGTCTTGGGAGGGCCTCTGTTTGCAATAGGCCATTGATGGAGAGTGTTCTTCGCAACTACTGATTGCTTCAGAAGAAAACCTGCTTGTATGCAGGATCAGTGGACCCAGCAATTTTTTTTCCCAGGGTGTTTGAATTTGCAGCGATGATTCGAAACAAGGCGGTCTTGGTTTGGAGCATTTTTCTTCCAAGAGCAAAAGCCGATGAGACCGCTCATTCTGTTCTATGGATTTTGATGAGAAAGAGATATTGTTTCTGGAGGCCGACTTGCCGCAATCAGGCTGGTGTGACCTGTGGATGGGTTCCAGCCACAATCAATTCAAGCTGTGTGGAAGAGGAATTGATGGGATACCCATTTCTGTTTGAAGAAGAAACCCGTTGGATTGCGCCAAAGGTGCGCAAGTTCTACTTGGCACAGTCCGAGGTCTCTGTGAAGAAAGCACACGCAGAGGGCGAGTTGACCTGGCGAGATGAACTTCAGTAGCTGATCATTCAACATCTTCAACAACCATCGCTAGCCATCATTTAGCCATCATTTGACCGTCATTTAACATCCTTTAACCACCATCAACCATCAACCCTCAACCATCATCACGGGCCATTCTCTTAACCACCGAGTCAGCAAATCTCAGGTGAAGCCGATCTCATCCTGTTGGCCCTGGAAGCCTTGCGGCGGATGGCGCTGCAGGTCTGGGCAGCGAGGGGCTGGTAGGCGGTGGTGTGTCGTAAGGTGGGAGCCAGAGGGCCATGGTGCTGCGAATTGGCCGTGCCATGGGGGACCAGGAAATTACTGGCTTGTTGTTGGGAGGGAGCGATTTGGAGCCAGGGGTATCCAGGGGTATCCTGTTGAGGGGGGAACGATTTTGGAACTGCTAGGAGTTTTGCAACCACATGTTTGACTATAGATTTTATGTTCAACAGTGAAAAGCTGTGATTTGTGAGTACCTCCATGGTGATTTGTGAGTTGGTAGATCGGCGAGTTTTCATGATTTGCAAGACGGGAATGTCTATCATCACAGGCCAGTGCAGGGTGATGACAAAGCTCCCTCAACCATGGGTTGTGGGCACCACCTAGAATCTCATGGGGTAGCCAGTGCAGGTTCCATATCACAAATGGTAGCTTGTTAACTTTTTAGAATGTTTGCATGTGAAATGAAGTGTGTTGATATGCCATGCTATGTGTATGGTGTCAGCAAGAACAATTTAATGTGAGTTTGGTCCGCGCACGTTGTGGGCTTCGAAGGATTCAGTTGCTTTGGTATGTTCCACGAACAGACTCAACCCGTGGGTAAGGAGTCGGCCAAGTTCTTTTATGTGGCTGTGGTGTCTTGGTTTCAGCTGTCAGCCACTGCTTCCAATTCTTCCCTACTTTGAGGAGGGTTGTATCTTTTGCTGATTCAGAGCTCTTGTCTGAAATAGAAGACCGAGCTCCAACATGATCCAACATTCGAATGTAGGAGTGATGGTTTGTTGATCAGAAGGAGAAGCTGGATGTTTGAATGATGGTGACCGTCATCAAGCAGGTTGTTCGTGGACCACGACGGCAGCCACGTCACCAACCAGTACATAAACGCTTAGACTTGGGAACCTGCGCCAGTCCTCTGCCTGGGAACCTGGCTGCCAGGAGCCTCAAGATCAGAAGGTCTACCTTGAGGCATGACCATGTGGGAGCCACTTGGGTCGGCACATGTGAAGATTGAGCAGCACGTCGTCGAAACCATGTGTGTTGGGTATCCCATGTTTCAACGAATCAAAACAGCGCAGAACCAGAAGTGAGTGTATCAATCTACGAACAAGCATGGCAGTATCCTATTTATGTGTGCAATGTGAACCGCAAGATTCTAGGGTTTTAACCCACATGCATACGTTTTTGCCTGTCCATCCTTAGCACCCAGAATCACCACTCAAATGTTACCATGCTTTGGCGGTAGTTGCATGTTAATGTGTCAACTGATCACTGCTAGAGCGATGTGGTTGCTCAACCATCCAATCAGAAGCGTCGACCATGAATGAGCATACTCCAACAGCTACTGCATCAATCATGGTTGATGACCAATACCATGAGTTGTGATTGATCATTTCCACAGTTCAAAGATCAACGACCAGTGATTCCCCGTGCCAAGAGTTGTGGTTGATGATTGCACGAGTTCATTCATGTTTGGTATAGGTAACAACTATCAGAAGTAATTAACCATTAATTAACAACTATAGATCACCCACAGCTAGCAACCCACCATTGCTATTGGTAGCAATAGACAACACCCATGGTGATAAACCACCGCTTTTGTAACAGCTCAGTAGCTGGCGATTGCGTTGTAATTAATACGGGTGCTTATTGGCAGCTGGATGGCCCCTTCACCAGCCCTGCCCGATGTATTTTGTATGGTTGTTGCTCATTATCCCCTACAATCAGCCATGATCAACCACCAACTAAACGTCAAATACCCACCATTAACCATTGATCAACGATAAATTTACCATGGTTTGCCATGCTTCACCCTTCACAACCATCACATTATCCAAGCGACCCCCCATGACCTGCTCCCGTGCTCCCAGGGCGCCATCACCTCCTTGGTACGGAACCAGTGGCGGAATCCCGTGAAAAGCCACTGGGATGCCCAGAGAGCAGCTGCCGAGGGCCAGGGATGGGTGGCTGACGCTTGGGCACGGTTGGGTGAAGCAACTGGTGGCTGACCCTGGACCTGCAAGCCTCACCAGGGTGATGTTTGTTTTTTTTTTTTTGTCAGCAAACGAACTATAACTAACTAGCAATAAGAACAACAACGACAACAACTGTATGTTTGTTTTTTTGTTGCTTGTCAGAGACTTGTTCCGAAGATCATGAGCCAACAATTGTGATTGAAGATGGTGGGTTGGTTAAAATCATCTGGAGGAGAGGAGCAGTTTTCTTTTGGTAAGGTTGGCAAGCTTCGAAATGGACCAGCTTCATTCGGGAATCCGAACATTGAACAATTGAATACCCTTTGAGAATTTTTGAGAATTACTTAGTTGCTACGAGGTGAGATGATGCGGAAAGAGACAAATAGAACGTCTGTTGATAACAGGCCAGCCTCCATGGTTTGCCTAGATCAACCGTAGCGGGTCATCCTAGGTATAGATCAACTTACCTATTTGAGAAGTAGTGACTAGTGTGCTGGGGGTGGGTTGCACCACCACCACCACCACCATGCGCATCCCGGTGGGTTCGGCCGAGGTTTGGCGCGCCTCTTTTGGTTGGGAGCTCCCTTGTCCTCTGAAGGCGTGGTGCCCGTGGTCACAGCGAGCGCGACGGAACTGCTGCAGATCACATGTATCGCTATAGGTAGGTCGGTAGGTATAGCTGGCGTGTTCTACTCACAGATCGTAATGTCAAATTGATAAGTTTAAATGAATTGGATGTAAGATATATCATGATGTATATCATGATATACCAGTGTGAATTCGATTTTTATAATTATGTATATTGTTTTTTCACGCTGCACTTGGTACCATGTCGACATGGGACACCACATACTGCCATGACCTTGGTCCACTGAGGCATCTTCAAGGAACACTTCAACTCCCGGAATTTGCCTTCCCAGATCCGGGCCAGACAAAACGAGTTGGTGTGAAGCTGAGTTGGGCTGTTGGGCGGCGGGCCTTGAAATGGTTGGTGGTGCTCCCAAAGGTATCTGCAAGGATTCTGCAAGGGATTTTGGATTAGAGACACATTTTCATGGCCACTATATTTGTTTTTAAAGCTTCACTAGTGCTGGCAAAAGATCGTCACCAAAGAAAAAGGCCTTTTGGCCAGGTTGATTGTCCTAGACTCCTCATATTGGGACTTCCCGTCAGTTCTCCAGCATCCATCCACTGGGTCAAGCTGCCCTGCCACCGGATGGCCCACCCCCCAGGATGGTCCAGACGTAGCATTGCTCCTGGCAGCCATGAAAGGCGCCAATGGTTGCAACCTCAGTGCTGAGATCTGCTCCTCTTTACAGAAAGGGCATAAGATCCTCAACTGATTCACAGCGAAATGACTGAAGGGTAATCAACAGTTCCTAACACAAGGATCATGAGGTGAAATGCCACAATGGCATACAATAACATACAATAACATACAATAGCATGCTTAATATAATTTGACAATGTTGTTCTTGCATTGTTGGCAGGTTCTGGTTCCATTGTCAACTTAACCCCTCCCAAACACCATCCATCACTGCCAACCAAGCTGCAATCACTGAGGCCTTAAGGACAGTGCCCTGCAGTCAAAGGTGCTGATTGTGGTCCAGGGGCCATGTATGACCAACCTGGTCCAGCAACTTATCAATGGGAATTCACAGCTGATAAGTTGTGGGACATAGATAACTGAAAACATTGATCAATTAATCATAATGGTTGGACTATGGTTAGAGAATGTTTTACAATTGGTAATTACTCTTGATCATGGCTTGGTTGATGCTTCACTTACAGTGGTCAGATTGCGTGCGTGCGGGTTGAGGATTGATAATGGATGAAATGATATGCATTGATATGCTATTAATGTTGGTGACCATTGATGATAGCTGATGATGGTCAATGACCACGCAGAACTAAATCATTGCTTCAATTCAAGTGCAGCCACATACAGCCAGCCGAACTGTCAATCGGATTTTGGAAACTAGCAACTCAGGTAGAATAGGTAGCCAAACAGCAAAAAGTCATGTGGAAGCAACCAACCACACATCGTTAAGTAGGACAAAGATAGTCATGGTGGTTGTGCATAGAGGGACAATAGCTAACCAGGATGTGGGTATAGCTAACAATGACCATGGAAGAGTCGCCATGTGGTAAACGAACCTGGAAGTAGAAAAAGGCTTGGTCACCTATCGAAATTGGATAAACACAGTTATTTTGAAGTACCTGTCCCAGCGGGTATTTGGTTGGGACCCCTGGGGAGCCACCAGTTCCAAGCTTTGTTGAAGCGCTTGCTGTTGGCTAAGCCAGGTGGTGCTGCGGCTCAAGGACAAGAGCATCCACAAAGGTCTTTCCGCCACGGACCGCTGGGGCGGTGCGTTGTGTCGGATGGTCGGATGGTCGTTTGGGGAATCCCAACACGGCAAGGCGTTTGAGGAGAATTCGTCACCGTAGCGATGTGGTACAGGTCACAGGGCTGATGCTTAGCGGAGGCTATTCCCTGGTTCAAACAACGATCAACCACGGAGCGCTGATCCTTTAACTTGGCCATGCACACTAAACTTGCGCTAGGGTTTGTGGTCCGGATGGGCTGCAACATGTATTTTGCTAATGCTGAAAACAGCCCTGTTATCGCTGCTCATTGTTCCGTAACGTTGATGACCATCAGTCATCAGCCTGATCAACAACCATTGCGAATATGACTGAGCGCCACTGGTCGCCATCACTGAAGCATGATTCGCTGTGGTTGGTTATTGTTCCCCATGACTAACCGCCATGAAAGAACATAGAATACATTATCATCACTAGTGAAGCATGGTTTGCCATGGTTGCTTATTGTTCTCTATGACTAATCAATCGTTATAAGATACATAATCATCATCAGTGACCGTGAAGCACCATGGTTCGCATGGTTCACTGGGGCCGGTAGAACCATCAACCAACTGACTGTTGCACCCGGCAGGACCTGGTGGAAATGGCTGAAGCTTTGGAGGCATCGAGACATGTTGCGTGAGAAATCTGTTCCAAGTTTTATTTTTGCCCAGAAACCAAGCGTTATCGAGAATATAGGACAAGTTTTATTCTACACTGTTCGAAATCGAGACCAGTTGTATTTTTGCCCAGAATAGGATTGAAGAAAGCGAATTGTAGAGCTTGCCGGGTGGGTGTATGAAAACTCTTCTCAGCACTGACCCCACTAGGTATTGCCAACCTGTGGTAACATGATGGTCTGAGCGTGGATGGATTGATATTTCAGATTGCTGCTACATACAACAAGCCTTCCATCAAGAAGGCAAAAGGTATCGTGGCGAATGGTTCAGTCTAAGAATTGCCGATCCATATGGCATGGCAGTATGGATTATCAGCCAACTCAATATTTTATATGGATTGTATCGTAGACAAATCTGGATAGTAAATACCAATACAACCATGATGAAGGATATGTTTTCATTTTTGTATCATCTCGGTTTATATACGAACAAGCAGTACAGACATTTGCATGCCCTGAGCTATCCGAAAGCATCAAGGCAACAACATCCCCTTGCGATGATCTTAGTAGGAGTTTATGGCAACTTCCATGTTTTCAACCCGGATTGTTGCTTGTATAGCCATTACTTAGCTGGTAATCGCATTTTATACACATAAAGCCACGTGCTGGTCAATTATATGCATTCTTTTCATATAGGCCCTATAGAAAATATAATCCAATCATCTGTCTTATTTACAACAATCATCTGTGTTTTTAGAATAGTCTCTGTTTGTTATATACTTAAACTTATCCATTTATTTATCAATTACTTCTTATATTTAGGTTATCTTTATAACATTTAGAAGGGACTATTTCGGGGCAACGCGACAAAGAAGTTGGGGCTGCACAGCCCTTGACTATTTTATAGCACAGGCTGTAGTCATTTAGCTCCAACTATTTATCCATTTCTGCAACTTCTTCCTGTAGACAAACGGTTGTGGCACAGCCAGCGTGATGCTTTCCCCAGGATTTGGGAGTGACCGATGAGGTGCGGTTGCGCAAGCTGGGGATGGCCAGGATGGGAAAGTGAAGCGCGGGGTTTTAGCCAACGGTAGTGGGGGATATGTCCAGGAGTGATGGATGATGCTGATGGTTGACGATGGATGATGAAGGATGATGATGATGATGATGATGATGATGATGATGATGATGATGATGATGATGCTGCTCATACGTTTTGGTGACTGAGGATTTCGTGTTTGTTTGTTGGCTTGTTTGCATGTTTGTTTGATTGGTTGACTGATTGATTTATTGATTGATTGATTGAATGATTGATTGTTTGATTGATTGGTTGATTGTTTGATTGATTGATTGATTGATTGATTGACTGAATGAGTGATCGTTTGATTTTTTTTATTTTTTTGGTTGGTTGGTTGGTTGGTTGGTTGATTGATTGATTGATTGGTTGGTTGGTTGATTGATTGGTTGATTGGTTGATTGATTGATTGGTTGATTGTTTGATTGATTGATTGATTGACTGAATGAGTGATCGTTTGATTTCTTTCATTTTTTTGGTTGGTTGGTTGGTTGATTGATTGATTGGTTGATTGGTTGATTGATTGATTGATTGGTTGGTTGGTTGATTGATTGGTTGATTGGTTGATTGATTGATTGATTGGTTGAGTGATCGATTGATTTGTGTGGTCATCATGATTACTTGTGATGATGTATGAGCCCAGGCTTGTCAATTGCCAGTCACCACGGAAATAGAAACTGAATCTGTCCCGAAGGCCGGTCGAAACATCCCAAGAATGAACGGAATCATTTGGCTGTCAGGATGTCCAACTAAAAGGGGCCCGGATTCCACCTGCATACAGATAGGGGGGCCAACTTCGCCACCTCGACTGCCTCAACTGGTAAACATCACCAGCAAACCTGGGCAAATAAACCTCCAATGGCCTGGGCCGTTGGAGGAACCGCCAGGGCCCATTGGTCATTCTTACATGGTTAACCCCTGGGTAACCACTGGTAATAGGAGTTGTAGACATGGTATAATATATCTATGATGTTCACTTACCATCTCCTACTCATGGTTTGGACCCTCCCTACCAGGCTGCCTTAAGGCCGCTGGGGCAAGAGGCCTTACGGCGTCGAGGCACTGCGTTGCCAAGGGCGCGCATGGAAAATGCGAGCGACTTGTCCCACTCGCAACTAGAAATGATCGTCCCAGGTGTGGATGACCAGCTTGCTGTCGCTATGTCTCAAGTTTTGGCCATGAAAACAAATTCTGGTTGAATATTGACCTTGACATCGACCCGAATATTGCTTTGAGCTTAAAATCAATCTTGATATTAAGCTCAATACTGATTGATATAAACCTCAAAAATCCTTAAACTCAATCTTGAAATTAACCTTGGCCGTGACCTTAACAGTGAAAAGTCAGTGATTCTGGTCGAGTGTTTCTACTGCTGGTTTATCCCATGAACTGGGAATCCACCTGTTCAGCCACCAATATTGGGAAGCTGTGTCTTCCATGGTCCTTGAAACAACCATGACTTGTCCTCGGTTGACCGGTATCAATATTAGCTGGAGCCTTTGGTATATAAGTGAGTGAACCATTCAGGGATTACAATGGTTGTTGACTGCTTTCGACCATCATTCTGAATCGTTGATCATGACAAGCCTAGAGTAGAATAACATTTAGCTATCCCCAAGACAGGTAAATTTATCCAATGAAATTGATCATTACTCTCTACTTGGATGTGCAGCTGGGGGTGCTTCCCTGGAATACAGCCATGGTAACAAACCTTTTGCTCCGTGGCAGAGCCAACCCCTACAACCACGGTGAATGTCATCAGTTGCAGGCATTGGGGGATGCACAATGCACACCATTACTGGTTGGTGGTTTGATTGACAATTTTTATTTCCCAAGTGTAATCATTGACAAATTGTTTGGTTGACTTGAGCCTATTTTTCATAAAGGGGTGGGTAAACCGCCAACCAGATGACCTGCTACCAGCCGTATTCGTTGACCATGCTTGCCAGGTGAGCTTACGCCCGACGAGTCTCATCGGATCCATACAGCCTTTCAGGCACCGAATTGCGAGGATGGAAATGGTGATTGGGAATTCGTATGAAATGGCGACTTAAACAAGTGGATGATCAATGGTAACTGTTTAAACGATAGTTATAAGTTGTTGTTGTTTCATGGATCAATGATGGTTGAATATTTGGGTAATGATTAAGAATAGTTTAGAAGACTGGTTTATCTTGGTCAATCTACGGTCAATTAGTTGATTGTTAAATTTGGTTGCTGGAAGTATTGATGATAATGCTGTCAGAGGTGCAACTGTTGGTGATCAATCGCGAAGGGTTGATTGCACATTACCATGAATTCGGGTTCATAAAAAGTGCCGCGTCCTAGGACTGTAAGTTGCTAAAACTAGGCAACTACCAGGTCGATCCCAGGTAGATATCCAACTTTGGCTGTCTAGGTTCATCAACTTGTTTTTCTGGGGTCCTTCGTGGGGGTTTCATACGAGTTTTCCCAGCATTCCTGGAGCATGTCCAGCCCTTCCCTGGGTCAGTTTTCGCCAGGGGATGAAGCTGCCTCTGCCGTCCCTTGGCAGATCGGGGGGGTGGCAGGGCTGGTGTAGCTGGAGGTAACCAGCTGGTGAGTTTGCTGTAGGCGCTACTGGACACTGCTTGCTGGTAGTTTCAAACATTGAGGGGTTGAATTGGGTGTTTCTCAAAATAGGGGACCCCCCCAAATCATCCATTATTAACCATTTGTAGTAGTAAACCAGCCTTTTTTGGGGTCCCCCATCTTGAGAAACCACCAATTGCTCCTGGAGGTTCTGAGGGCTTGCCTCTCCAAGGGCGACCATGCCAAGAGAAGGTTGCAGGGCCCAAGGAATTCATCTTTGTCACTTCCATGAATCAACCAAGCTATTTGGGAGGCCACCAAGGAGTCTCCATGATACCAACCAGCTAGTTCCAAGCCGCTGAATAATGATTGACAATTGTTGGTTGTGATTGTGGTAAGACAACCTTGGAATAAATGCTGCAACAGTTAGCAATTAGCAGCTAGTGAGTAAGAACTAACGATCACTACATCGCAATCAGTCATTACAGTACTTCCTCGGAACCATTCTGAACAGAGCCCCATGGTCAGCCATTGAATCCTATTGACCATTCTCAAATTCTGGGTTGGCCGACATAAAGAACTCCGATCATTTGCCAGCCATATGATTGGTCGTCATTTATCATTCGCACTTTAACGGACCAACGGAAAAAGCCGGGCATTTTGAGAGCCAACTGTTTCCAGAGATCCCAGGGTTGGACCAATCAAAATGATGATTTTTCTCAGTATATCCCAAGATATCCCATTTTGATTGGACCATTTCCAACATCCAACAGATCCATACAAATCCATGTGAATTTATCCCAATATCCAACATATCCCAAGCAAACTGATCCAACTTCTCCCCATTTTATTCCCACAGATCCTTGGATCAGGCAGGTGTGGGAAACTGCGGGCAGCACGAAGACCACGCAGAACTCCATGGGAAAAGTCACCACGCAGGTGACTTCTCAGGGAGCGGATGGGACATGATGGGACCTGTGGCTGGAACGAACCAACAGTGCTCACAGTAGGAACCAAGCGTTGAACAACCATGATGCTTGAACAACGATCAACAAACATCATGACAGTTGACCACATGTTTTTTTTTCGTGTTGCTTACTGTTGATGGCTGAAGAATCATGATTACTTTTTGTCACCATTTTTCATTTCATCTCCAGTTTGTTCATGTTGGTTGAGAAGGAATTAGCGGAGCTGATTATTTACTTTGGTTTGTTGACTAGGGGTTGCAATTTTCCGTCAACCAAACATAGGGGACCGTGGGATGATGGTTATCTGAATGAAGGGTAGGACTCGATGATGGTCAATCATTATCAATAGTTGACTATCATCACCCACAGAAACTGGCAACCATTGGATTGGGATGCGTCTTATGAGCAAGTTGTGGTTTTTTGGATGGACAGATCTAGCGCCCAACTCTGCATCAGCGAGTTTCTCGATTGAGATCACCTGGCGTTTGCAATGTCGAACACATTATCAAACACACACACACATCATGTTTAATCCTATCGAGCATCCAAAAACGATCATTGTAATTATGAATACCATACATGATCAAAGGATAATCCCACGATTCACCAATTGGTTAACGATGTTGAGTTTACTTACAATGAGAAACATGTCATGAAACACAGACTACAAAACAATCACATATAGACCCTTCTTAACACTCATTGGTGTGAAACACTGATAGGATAATCATTGACCATTGATTGGTTACAATGGTTATCGAGGTGAGTGTTTCTCAAAATAGGGGCACCCCCCAAATCATCCATTCCTAATCATGATTGATAATAAACCCACCATTTTTTGGGGCTCGCTGTTTTGACAAACCACCAGGTTGATCCACCATGACTTGGTTTTTTGACGTTTTGGTAAACAAAGTCAGGTTTATCATGCAAATTGATCCACCATGATCAATCAATCTTTCCTCCCGTGACAGGGGACGTTTTTGCAGCTGTGCAAGTTCAGGCCTTCGCTCTACAGGAAGGTCATGAGAAAAAACGTGGCAACAACGTGGGGTCCTCGGGCTGAGGACGTCAAGCAGAGGTTCTGGACCTCGCTATCAAAAAGGCTTCTTGATCAGCTGTTGGCACTTACATAGTGAATGGTTATATTCATGTATATACCAATAGCTCTTGCTGAATGAGCTTTATCATCTGCTGTGAGCTGGGAATAGTTCTGAATCATCATCATAGGCTAGCATCTAAAGTTGTTTGTCATTTCGGCGATGAAAAAACAAGTTGCTCTGGGGTATCAGTCAAAACCACTACAATGGCCACATGACCTTGGTATCAGCAAAACCGACCCTGCAAGGTCAACAAGGCCAGACCTAGGACTGCCACCCATGAAAAGTCATGAAACCGAGGCCGCAGGATCCTAGCCGCAAGGCCTCGGGATCCCCTAGTGTTGACATGGGATTCATGAAAAGGTGAATCATTTGCTCGGGGATCATCCAACATGACCCTAGGTGATCATCCAGGTGATCATCCAGGTGAATCATGACCCTAGGTGAATCATCCAAGATGGATCATTTGCTCTAGTTTGATTGGACCATAACTTCGGACTGGACATTTCAAGCTCACCTGGGTTCTGGTGAATTGATGGTTTCTTGGCAATTGTTACACCAGATAATCCAGCAGAGGTAGCAAGGAAACTGCTCAGATCATGGGGTATATATGGCTGTGGGTCAAAACCTCGTACCCCTGCTTCCCAATCATTAACTATTGTTTTCACTATAGTTTGTTGGTTATTATCCACCATTATTGGTTGGTTAATATCGACCCATAGCCATATAGTTATCCAGAGAGGGGGTACCCACTGATCGCCCGCTAAGAACAATCATTCCTGGGATGGTTGGATGTACCCTCCATGGATGGAGAAAGGACAATCTGAAGCAATAGCATGCTATGACTGGCTATGACTATCAACCATCATTTCGAGAAAAAACCTGCTATCAACTACTATCAATCACTATCCTATTAACTATTCTTAGCTACTAGAACTATCAAGCCTTCAGAACTATCAAGCCTTCAGAACTATCAAACCTTCAAAGAACCATCAACCCTTAAGAACCATCAACCCTTAAGAACCATCAACCCTTTTAACTTATATCCTACTATGATTTCCATTTTTACCGCTTGATTCCTTCAGGACATCGAGAGAACGCGCCCTGGCTGCAGTTTTGGTTGCCGACGATGCACCTGCGGTTGACTAGCTACCCGTGGCTATTTGTGATGGTGAAATTGTTTACCTGCCATAACTAGAAGAGGAATCTGATGGATCCTGTATAATCTGATGGAATCTGTATAACAACAGTGACTATTATCCAAGGGGGGTTGCAAGCTCTTGATTCTTGGTGTCCTTGGTGCAATCTCAGGAATACGCAGTTTATGCAGTCGTGAACAATCGACAACTTGCCCTCTAGTGGCAGCAACAATGAAGGTGGCCATTCGGGCCATACCTGTGCGAATCATTGTGAAGCATTGCTTAATCTGCGTCCGTTTGTACATGACACCGGTCAGAAGGCTTTGAAACTATCGAGGGTGAGATATGGGGAGGGGTTCATGCCAATCACCCACAAACGTTGGCAAGTAAACATCCAAACGAAAGGTACCCGTTCTGTCCATATTTGGATTTTCACCAAGCCTTTGAGGTGTGGCTACATCATATAATATGTTTACATATCATGTTACATATTTACATTTACAATTTACATATACAAAGAACTAGATGGATGTATCCCCACAAGTAGACCACTGCTTCCAACCGTTCGGGAATATCTCCGAGCTGCTTGTTAAAGGTAACGAATCGATCCAGCAATCTCGAGGCGCCGAAGCCGAGGGAACTTCAACTCCATGGGGGGGCCCCCGGGCACTGCGGAGTGAGGTCTCCTCCCAGAGTGGTCCGGGACATGAAGATGTGCTCCTACTGAGATGGTCGAGACGCAGCTCAGCCGAGAAAAGTTCTGTGCCGCAGCTGAGTGTCGCAACCAATGACAAGCAGGTTGACAGGTCACTGTTACGTACCGCTACCGTTCGGCAGTCATCATGACTTTACTTGTAGCTATTTTCAGCAAACCTGGAAGTAGCAATGGAAAGTGGAACAATTTGAGTTCCTTGGTTCAAATGCGAATCGTCGAGCCTACCTGGTACTTGTAGTGACCCGATGCTTGTCATCTCATGGGAATCCGAATCTGCTGGTGAAACTGAACACTTCTTTCACCGCCACGGGTTGAACTCGCGGGCGTCCAGAAACGGTGGAGAGCTACTAGCGATCAGCTGGAGGTTGTTGGTCAACTCTGGGGACTTGTCGTCGATTCAACCAACGATTGAACCGAATCGCTCGATGTTTGCGAACAGCCACATTTGGGTGTTTCTCAAAATGGGGGACCCAAGAAATAGTTGGTTTCTTTTTGTAAATAGTTAATAGTGGATGATTTGGGGCCCCGTATTTTGAGAAACGCCCATTGGGATCATTGGGATGATCGTAATCTCACAATGACACTGCAGCTTCGAATCCAGTTGCTAGGCCCAACACCTGCGAGACAACTCAACTTCGGGTGATCTGAGTGGATCCCATGCACCTGCCTATGTCCGTTGCCACCCAACCCAGGAGTATGTTGATTGTTCATCATTGTTCAATGGATTCGGAGATACGCTGGGACCTTGTTTTTGTGACCTCCCTTTAAAGTTTTTAAGCCCTGAATTGGTGTATGCAGAGCTGCGTTTCAAACCACCTTTTGTTGCTTGGTCATTGTGAGAGCAAGGTGGTTGGACGCCTGGTTAGGAGGTCACTACCAATGTCATGCTGCGGGGTAGTGGCAGCTCTCAACCTCCGTCAAACCAGTGCTGGTTCAATAGATGGATCTACCATTCTTGGTTGTGGGTAGTAGTCCCTTGGCATGAACCAGTACCACTAGTGAGTATTAGCCATTCTTGAGCAGTATTGACCTTGGCAATTCACATTTTTTGAGCAGTAACCATTGCAAAGGCATCATTTGTCACTACCAGCTGGGTGCTGCTTCCTTGGGCTCAGACCATGGCACAAGTAGAGTCTGCTCCTGTACAGCAGGTGATCGGTGCTGCTGCCCCGGCCCCACCTGGTGGGGTGGGCATCCGAATTGAGACCTTGCAACGTGGCAATGCTCAACGCGTCAAGGAGGTGGCGCTACTTCACTATGACGGCTTTGGTGCCAAGCGTTGCTGGGCTTGTCAGCATGGTGCCAAGGGCTATCTGGAAATAAGGGGTAGCAACCCTTTCAAAAATGACATGGTTGTGGCATGTGGCGCAAAGTTTACCAACAAATGGATAGGTGATGTTCACCAGAGTTTTGACCCACGGCCATATGACTTCAATTCTGGGAGTACATCCTTCATGGGAACACCCACATTGCTTTGCTGAGTTTCGCACCCATCGGTACCCTTGTAACCAATGAATCAAAGGCAGAACACAGGTAGCAGTGGATGGATGGGTTTCATACCTTGTATCACCAGGGTTTGCCCTGAACAAATCATCCAAAATCACCAGAAAAAGCTTCCGATCAGCCCAAGAGCCAAGATTTCATGCGAAGAGTTCATGGGTGTGGGTCACCAAGCATCCAAGATAGAGCAGGGTTACGCAAAAAGCAATCTACCAGGGCGTGAACCACAACTAAGTGCATGGCATTCAAACATGAGTTGTGGTTCTCCATCAAATATGGTGTTTTTATGAATGAATGGATCTCCCACTAAGTACCATCCACCAATTTCACCATCATGGCAGCTACGATACCGAGCATCATTCGCCATCACTCAAAATCAATAACGCCCATCATCATCAACAAATCATCAGTTCACCACCAATCATTCACCAATCAATCCCCACCAATCAATCTCCACCAATTCTCCACCAACAAACCATGATCAATAAACCAACATCAACAAACCACCAGATTTTTAGCCATCACCCACCACCTCCACCCATCAGTTCCAGGCCATCACCCACCACCTCCACCCATTTTCGTTTCCAGGTTGTTGTCTCTGCTTCGGCGAGTCCCAATCCGAGCTGCAGTCGACTCTCAGCAGCGCGGTGACCTGGGTGCCCGACGCCAAGTTGGAGGCCTACGCAGTGGCCCTGTGCGACGAGCAGGTTGTGGGCTTTGCCCAGTTGGGCTTCCATGATACCCCAGGTGGAGCTGGGCTGCTGTGGTGGCCTTGTGACCTGTTAACCATGGGGATTCTTCACTTGTGACCTGATGTGTTTCTGATTTTTTTGCCCTAAAAATTTCTTCACTTGTGTGGTGACCTGACGTGTTTCTGATTTTTTTTGGAGAATTGGTTGGTTTGCTGCTAGAAATGGTTGATATTGGATGAGATTGGATGATGTTGGATGATTGGGGGTCCCTATTTTGAGAAATCATCATTTGTCAACGGTGGTATGACCATGACCCACAAAAAGGTTGGTTACAATCCCTATCGGTACGTTCACCAGTTGCGGTTCGTGGGATGATCATCCAAGTACTAACATGGCCGGCCTGCAGAATCGGTACCAAAGTGGTTCTTTCATGTGGTTTCATGATCCGTGATCTTGGGACCTGACTAATTCCATTATTTGCGAACTCATAAGCACCACCCTCTGGTAAACCAACATAGCAATGGAAAATCTACCCTAAGTGGACGATTTCCCAGGATTTTCCATTGCCAAAGTAGTGGATTTTCCAGCCAGCCATGTTAGTTTAGCAGAGGGTAACCTTAAAAGGACCCAATTGACGAACATCCAACCCAATGCTTCATCCATGATTGAACCAATTGAACCTGGTCAGTTAGCCATCCATGATTGAACCTGGTGGGGGCATCGCCAGGCGATGTGTTGATGCCGATTTGCTGTCGCAGCACTCCAGATGTCCACACTTGTCACCTGGAGCGGATCGTAGTCTCCCAGACCATGCGTGGCAAGGGCGTGGGGACACAGCTGCTGAAGTGGGTGGATGACAAGGCACGACAACGAGGATGCCAACGAGTGAAGCTCGAGGTGGTCAGCAACAACCCGGCCAAAGGGCTCTATGAGAAGCACGGATACGTCTCTCACACGGGCAAGTGCTTCAAATGTGGCATCTGCCCTGTGGCGTTTTGCCTCATGGGGCATCTGTACTTTGATGCCATGTACAAGCCTCTTTGAGACACAACTTTGTGCACTGAACTAGTGTATATTTGATAGCAGCAAATCACCCAGTGATCAAATGCATACATCTTCGACTGGTTGGTGGTTTCAAGGGGCGAAGTTGCAGCATGCGGGCCGCTCTAGCCTCCCGCGTGACGTCCCAAAAATATCGGCAAAAGTGGTTGGTGGTTTCAAACATCTTTTCTTTTCCCTTGTATTCCCAAATGGTTGGTTGCTTAACTGATATTTCTCATAGGGGTTGAAACCACCATATCTTACGTGAAACTGCTTGGTTTCAAAGACCTCAACTCCACTGGGAGCCCCCCAGGTGGCGCGCCACCAGGTGGCTGGTGAAACCACCACTGACTTCGCGCCGCGCCTGCTCCAAAGGGATGCAGTGCCCCTCCGAAACGTCCGGCGAGGGCAGTTTCGCCGCAAACTGCCAGGGATGTGGGGCATGGCTTCTGTTGGAGGGTACAAAATGTTGGGACCTTAGGTGACCTTGGCTATGATCATAGCTAAGGTGTGTTGAGATAGATGTCTTGGTGAACCATAGCTAGTCAGAACTATCTTGCGGACTATAACTATCTTGGAGACAATCAATCATAGCTAAGGTGTATGTTGGAGATTGAAAGAACACGGCATGCCAATCATGAAACAACTGATAGTTCTTATATGAATGTTTTGCTGATGATAGCAAGAAATGGTTGTAATGCATACTCTATTACAGCTATGGCCTATAGCTATATATTTTTGCATCAATCTTTTGCTGATGATTTCGATGATGTTGATGTACATCATTCGTCCTCTTCGAAAACTCAAGTGAACAAAAGTAGACACAATACACTTCACATGAGCTCAGTCAGACCGAGATGAACAAAAAGCCACAGGGGTGCTAAACACTTACGTAACAGTATTGACCAGATGGTCAATCATCATTGATGAGTCATTTGTTGGTACTCTTAATCAACTTTTTCGTAGTTATTACTGTTGATTGTCAAGAAACATATCTTGATATATGTATGTATATATATATATTTCGTCGATGGATGTCAATGGCCAATGCCAAGAGAAATTGATTCATCGGCTCAAACTCAAACTTCCTTCATTTCCTCAAAAAAATGCTGCAGCAAGCTGCTTGGTGTTGTTGATTGTGATTGATACAATGCTGGATGCGCCCAGCCTACTTGCGAACCCTGGATGTTTTTGATTGATGCAATTCATTGTATCATATACACATATATACATGTTCATCCCTACCTGCCGTGATGTACCAGCTTGACGTTGGCATATTTGATGGTGGCTCTACCGCCATCATTGGTATCACCCGGCTCTGTGATTCACCAGGAAGCATCATCGATGTCACCTGCGGGGAGTCATCATATCCCTTGTTCCAACCTTGAGTCCTAGCCGCGCTTTCGGCTCGACAGAAGCGGGGCAAGGCCAAATGGCAAGTTCATTGGGCGCATGGTAATCCGGACAGTTGAGTAGATACTTTTTGAACTGATAACAGTCTTGAAACATATTGAAACATTATTTTAGATTATCATGATATATCTTTATGGATAATTAATCTCAATTGTAGATGAACATGATGAAAAAATGATTTTTGGATAGACAGCCTGTCAATCATCCTTTGTTTGTACTAATGCTCCACAATAGGTGAATATAGGTCCAAAATGGACACCGTTTCCGACTGTTTCCCAAGCTTTGGAATCTGCAGCACTGGTGCGTCCCACTGTAGATCTCAAGCAGAAAGGGGTACATTGAGGGTTCTCTATAGAGAATATATATCCCGAATGGGATGTAAAGGGTATAGATGATCTATTCTCTATACTGATATTCCATACTTCATCCCCACGTAGGTCACCTAGCAGTGACCAACGGACAGAGAGGTCCCACCTTGAAACGAAATGATCAAAAACTTGGTAGCGTGGCCTCTGGAACACTGCTTGAAAGTCTGCCGTCAGTAAGCAGCATAACTTCATGAATCGTCAACCATGAGGAGCTATGGTCAACCAGAATTCACATCAAGATTCACCAAGACCAAACATCATGAATGATCAGCATCAGAGACCTCAGTAGTGAACCCCACAGCGACGCAATGCTGGAGCATCATGCAAGCCTTTGAGGCTGCCGTGGTGTTATGGGATGCTCCGTATGGTGTGTTCACGAGGAGGTTGGGCAACCCTAGGATTGATCTGAATCTTTAGGGTTTACTTGGTATCTCCTCATGGGAGATCATGGATGATGCTGATGATCCCTAGGATTTATCCATGATCTACCTGGATTCTTTTGGAATTTTCGAAGGGATCTACCAAACCTGTTTATGATCAACTATGGCCGCCAAGTGTGCCTCACCTGTGTAATCATTTATGTGGCAGTATGTTTGGAAAAAAATCACCAGCCACGAGGCCACTTTTGACAGTGAATACATTGGAGGAATGCGGCAACACCATGGTATTCCCCAACTGACAACTGTAGTTGTGGATGGTGATTGTACCCAGCTGGTCATCCGAAATGATCATTGAAAGCACCAATCTTCGGGGTGCACACCATTGTTAGAGCCAACATATATGGGACATGGGGTCGTGACCACTCAAGGATTGGTAGGATGAACATCACAACAAAGATCACTTTGGTCATTCATAGGATGTTCACGGAGTAGCAGGGTATTGACCCGCAACCAGAACATAGCTGGGTGGAAAGCGGCCATTTTTTGGCAAACCATTCAAGAATGGCTAGGATGATCCCACCAGCTATGAGCGAATGAGGGACGAAAGTAATCAAGCCTCAATCTTTGACTCACAAGAGCTCACCATTAGCCAACCACCTAATCAACCACCTCAATTCACCAATCCAAGCATCCACCACATCCAACCACTACCCGGTGAGGTCATTGTTTGAGATGAGTCTCATCTAGACCCATCCACCAGGCAAACCACCGCTACAGTTTCAGAAACCGCCACGGTATGCGCTGTTTCAACCACCGCTCTGGGCTCTGGGCATCATGGAGCAGAGCGTGGACAGTCCTCTTACTCTCAGATGTCATGTCAATGCTCCCCAACCTTTCCTTGTCAATACTTGTCAATGATAAACAGTCCCTGTTTCTTCGGCCAATCCATTCTTGTTGATTGATTTTCCAGGCATTCTTGACATGAATCGCTATTTCCGCTGCAGGTAGCCCAGCAGTAATTGCACGGAAAACAACATCGTGAACAGGTCTTAAAGCTTCATAGCCATCATTGTTGCTCACTGCTGGTCAAAGCGCTATCATTTACTCTGGGTTATTGATGCTTCTGTTGTTCCTCTCATTTATTGTACCATTACATTGGTTGTTACTATGCTTAGCTATATTATTTTCTTTTCGTTATCGGTTCATGAACATTGGTTACACGATCATCAATCATACTTAGCCATTGTCAACCGTCATTGTAATCATCAACCAACCACCATGGGTCATTGCATATAAACAACAAACTGTCCATGCTCAACCATTATTCACCACCAGGTGCCACCCACCATCATAATTCACTATTATGAACAATGATTATTCTAAACCCTCCTCAATCACTTAGTCATCAATTAACCATACAATTGACAGCATGTGACAGCATGAACCAACATGAACCATCATTGAACCATCATTCATCATTGTTGCCCATCCACTAACCAGCATGATTCATCATGAACCATCAACTAAGCACCATCAACATAGCACCATCAACTACCTCTAACCACCATCAACCACCAGCAACCACCATCAACCATCATGAACCGCCACCAACCACCGTCACTTCTGTGCCACTCCACCCTTCGCTTCGCTCACAGATCGCCAGAGAGACTCCCGCTCCGCCGGCTCCGCGCAAAGCCTCGGTGGCAGAGCGCGTGAAGCAGAAACCCTTGAGGCGTCGGTGGCGCTGGCGAAGGAGAGAATGATTCACCATTGGAAGACACACAGTAATGATTCGGTGTAACGGATGAGTAATCTTTGATATCATGGAAACTACTAACATTGGAAACATAGGATTGGTGTGTTAGTGATTATTAGTAAGATTGGAGACCTGAAGAAATAATGATCGAGTAATCTATGATCGAATTCAAATTCAGTCTTTCCAATGTTACTAGATAATGGTTATTCATAAACCAATGATAGAATTAGTACTGATTAATTAATTACCATTACTGGTAGCGCTGGTTAGCGGCTATTAGTAACATCAGTCACAAAGCAACGCACAATTGCTTATACTCGATTGTGGTCCATAGCTGAAGAGCCATGAATGGAACATAGCATGCCGGTCACGATGGTGACACGGAATGGCCAAGCATCCAAAACTGGGCTATGGTTCATAGCCTGAGCAAGTCGATACGTATTCCCCTCGTTTCTGGCTTGTGAACAGAAGACAACCATTGAACAACATACATGTGGTGGTTTCTTGGAATAGGGACCACCAAAATGGATAGTTACTATGACTATGAATGATTAAGATTGAATGATTTGCGTGCGCCCCTATTTTGAGCAACCACCTTGTATATACAGCTGTACAGCTGGCACATACAAGCATGAAAACAGAAGATAGCTAGCCACGACGAGACACTATATTGTATACTGTATACGAAGATATTTTCAACAACCAGCCGGAACCAGGACAACCCGCTTCAATCACGTTGTTCAGATTTTGACCTCCTATGACAGGCATACTATGTGGAACATCAGCCCAAGTCTCGGTTCATTAAGCACTTCCCAACGATTTATGGGGGAAAGCCGTGTCATCTTGGATCCCACCAGGAGTTTGTGGTGCTAATTGCTCATTCAGATCCAGTGATCAAACGTTACAGTTCAGTAGTGGGACCCGCTGCTGGTTCGATGGTGACGGTAAGCGGTAAGCCCTAGCCAACCAATCAACCATAATCAACCAATCCAACCCACCATCATAACTGTTGGGATGAGACTCACCAGTCCGCAGATTTTAATTCTGAAGTGATCAGTGACCATCCATCGCCAGCTGGCAGTGGGTCAAAATCCCGTACCGCTGGTTCCCCCACTATAAACCATTGTTTTCCCTATTATTGTCGGCGGTTACCCATCATAATTGGTTAACATGGACCCACAGCCAGCTATGGCCAGGTATGTCCTCCTTGGATTGCTCTGCGTCTCACTGGCGGGACTCGTAGGCACCAGGGATGACTGTGTCCGTCCCAAACCATTTAGATGACCCTAAGCCCCCCAAGGCCAAACGATCATTGTGCGGAACCATCAAAAAGGACACTCGCTTGCAGGTATCAGTGGGTTTGCCAGCTAAAAGTTCCATTTTTTTGGGGCAAGTGTCTCCAGATCAGATGGCTGCGCATCACATTGTCTGGCCGTAAAAAAAAACATTTTCTGTTTCCGAGCCATGATGAATGATCATTGGCAATGATCACTTGGTGTCATGAACAATGCAAAAACTTCACTTTTGGGCTCTTGGAAACTGTTTGCTTGTGCATGTCAAGCCTTGTGCTGCTGTGGGCTGCCCCTAGCGCTGACTGCTAGAGTCAGTGGCATCTCCACCTCGGGAGAACACTCAAGATTCTAGCCCCATCATCTAGCCCCATCACTCTAGCTGGGTATCGCAGTTCCCTGAAACGAGATGATTTCACAGTTGGGTTTGTCATTTCTTCGACTTTGAAGGGTCGTGGCCCTCTGCTCTCCGCTGTGCTGGAGGTTTTCTGCTCACGAGAGAAGGCTGGATGCGGGGACAAATGGCCGCACCTGTTGACAAAGGTGCCTGTGCCCCTGTCAACAAAACCAGCATAAGTCTTATGCGGAGTTTAAAAGCTATTTGGCATCAGTTGAGGATCATCATCGCGAAAACCATCACCATTGTCATCACCAACACCATCACCATCACGATCATCATCGTCGCGGTGGTCCTCATCATCGTCATCTCGGATGTACTCGATATATCTGGATATATGATAGAACAACCACACATATTTGGTATGCACATCCCTGAGTTTCATCCCTTTCTTGTTCATAGTCTTTAACTCCTGTTTGTGGCTATTTACATCCCCAAGATTTCCCACTTCTTCTTTCTTGATCCCCAAGAATTCACTGCCATCACTTTCAGTTGATTCTGTCGCTACCTGGTGGTTCGGCTATGAGTCAAGCTCCAAAAAACGGGTAAGTGAACATCTGAACAGCTCCTTTGTTTGGTCATTCACGAAGTGAAAAGGTCATTTCTGGGACGCCTTTCGGGGTTGCAGGGGCCTTTTCACTGACCAACAGCCTGCCATTTGCCACACTGGTAACATCCTTTAATTCAGAGTAACTAATGATATTGATAGATGTATCGATGTCTGCCAGTTTATCACGTGCAGTCCCTGAATCAATAGTAACTAATGATATTTAGAGATGGTCAATAGTTGCGGAAAATGGTTCGTCCTGGAGGGTAAACCACCAAGAAGCGATGCCATGATCATCGCTTTTGGGATGATAATCAACAATGGATCAATCAACAATACCAGGTCACCATATCTACAAATGCTCAACCAATAGTGACACTGGATTGTAGCAACAATCACAGATATACCCGCCATAGCAAACCACAACGAACCCAAAGCTACATCGGATGATAAGCCAACCAAGAGTCGAGACTTGCTGTGGCAAGAATCCTTGATGTCGATATCAACTCACCCAGGCTGGGGTTCACCCAGTGGTTCGTTGAGTGTTGCCATTGGTTCTGCGGATATTCGACCGTTTGGAAGCTATTCTGAACGATGGTTGAACCATGGTTGACAAGCCTAATTTTTCCACCACGAATCATGATTTCTTGGAGGATAATAACTACATTTTCACCATGGCCATTGTCTATCTTGATTTTGATATAATATAATCCTACACGCATATTGATATAGTTGATGAACAGTATCAAAAAAGCGAAGTTGTTAGTCAACAATACTGTAATGAACAATATTGTCAATGCCAAACCACTTTAAACTTCAAACAACCGTACTGTCAATCATGTTGATTGATCAATAAACGAGTCTATTGAACAATAAAACATCTATTGAACAAGTATTAATCAACTATGAATCATCACTGATTCACTATCAAACAACGATTAAACAACTGTGATTCACTATTCAACAGCTATTGAACACTGTAAATCAACGTCACCATGTCGCTAGTGACGTGCCATTGATAGCTGGGTGGTTCTCGCAAGCACCCCGAACTCGGCAGGCGACGTACAGGATTCCAAGGTGCCAAACTCGGCGATGCAATGAGACCCAGACTCCATGGAAGGTCTTGGATAGGTAGAAAACTCCGAGTTGTGAATGAAATCCTGTGGCTACGGGTCAAGGCTTTAACCAACTAATGGGGGATGATAAACAGAAAAGAATTCATAGGCAAAAACTGTGAATGATTGGGAGCACATGGTTTTGACCCACAGCCCTATGAGTTTGTAAATGAAATTTCAAGTGAAATCCATTGAAATCCTATGACTTTGTAAATGGATTTATACAAATTCATTGAAATCATGGGGAACTCGTGAGGAACCACAACTGCAACGCCGGTCAGTTGGTGCAGCTTGGGATATGCTTAGCCGCCAGGGAGTTGACCTGTACTGACACGACATGGCTACCTGCCCATCCATTGCGGAAGGGTACACGGACCTTGCGCGTTCACCAGCCCACACCACACCGGCGAATGTTGGTCAAAAGTGGTTCGTGAAGTTGTTGATAGAACATGGTCACATAGTGATAATCATGCTGGGGAGCGCTGGGTGATAGATAATCATGACTCATCCTGGTGAGTCACAAATCTGTTTTCAGGTTGGTAAATAACCTAACACAATGAGGATAGACAAGCAGATTAAGCAGCAAACATTGGGATGTGACACACCAACAAAAGCAGACACACCAACCAAAATTAGGTTAGTTTAAAGTTTAAAGTACAGTTTTGTTTTTTCGGCGATCACGTTCATGGCACTTAGCAAGCTGTTCTTTGAGAGGCCGGCAGCTGTGTGCCCGGACATGTGAACGGCTACGCGGGCATCATCCGCAAAGAGCAGGACGTGGGGGCTGTGCATGGAGCTGGTGCATGTCGCTCTGAAAGGGAGCAAATTTGGAAGAACATCTTGAGCTACGACCTGTGGTGTTTTTTTTGTGGCAGTTTTGGGGGTTGCCTCCACATTTGTATTTTTGATATCACTATCGTTGTTATAGCATTACCATGTTGGTTGTACCACCACCGGTCTTGGTCGTATGCCTTCACCCGCTGAAGTTCGTGTCCAGGGCTCTTGGTGTTTGAACAGCGTCTGCGGGGACTATCACTTCGATCCCAAATCCGGCTGGTTGTCGAGCCAGCACCAGGCAAGATTGCACCGCTGCGCTGATGGGATGCTGTGGGCAGGGATGCGGTTCGAAACCAGTTGCTTGATTGCCATGACCCAAAAACCGCCTTGAACTGGAAGTCTGGTTGGTAGTTTGAAGCATTTTTTATTTTCCCTATTATCTGCTAACAACTGGTTGGTTGACTTATATTTTTCAAAGAGATTGAAAACACCAACCAGAAATCAGCTTTCAAACCCTCTCACGACTTATTTCGAGGGTCACCAGCATGACATGCCGCTCAGGTGGGGCAATTCAGTTGTCAGAGGCTCCAAGACAAGGAACTGAATCTGGAGGCCGATGAGGTGTGGAAGCTGCGAAACTACTTTCACATCCTGTCTTCGGACATCACGGCGGAGATTCAAAAGGAGGAGAGCACAGTTAGTGGTTTTTCTAAGGGAAGCCCATCAGATGGATGGTTTATTATTTATTACTATAAATGGTTAAGATTGGATGATTTTGGGGGTACCCTTCTTCGCAATTGTGGGGAATTCATGTTGCAGCACCTTCAGACTTGAATTGGGTTTAACTATCCACTTATTGTCAAACTTTGATTACGCGCAGGGTTGATCTGTGTCATCGGCTAATCACTTCATGCTATACTGTATTGTACTTATGTCTTGTGGAGCTTTGATCAGTCAAAATCCGTCTTGAAGAATATCAGTTTCCTTCCAGAGAGAAATCAGGGATCATTCCACCATAGAAACATACAGATGACTATTCCCTCTAATACGGACACCCAACACCCAAAATTCGCTCTTAATCTACAAAGGCCACTTATGCAAACAATAGGCCACTACAGTAGAAGTAAGCAATCGGGGGGGACAGCCAACAGCCAAGATGATTTTTTCAATCGGGAAACCACCATGGTTTTGCGTCAGGAGAATGCTGGAGCTTTGTTTGTAGTGCCCTCGCAGCTCAATGGGGCTGAATATCCATCCGACACCCGTGTTTTGGCGGCAGCTAAAGGTTTTCGTTGGTGCAGATCCATTGTCGGTGCCGCTCCCTTGCCCTAGGTCTAAATACCCTGCGGTTGGTTGGTTCTTGTTGGTTATTGTTGTTTTTTTTTTGGTTACTGATTACTGTTGGTTATGGTTGGTTATTGCAAGAATGATGGTAGATGATCCGGAAATATCAGATCCAGAGTCGTTGGCCACTTTCAGTTTTGCCATGTTGCCATTGATAGCTGGCTTTTTCCTTCCATGTAGTGCTTTCTTCTGGTGGGGTTCAGGGACAGGCCTGAACCTCAGCCTTTTCTTACTCAGTGACAACCATCATGCAACATGCACGCAGGCATCAGCGAGTATGGTTCACAGCAGTCAACTATTCCATGTAGCAGTTGATGAGTGATGGTTGCTTGATGGATTGCCGGATCGTGATTGTGACTCCAACAAGAATCATTACGTAAAGACGGAACTGTAATGTTGATGGGCGGTGTATGACCAACAATGACAAATGCCATTGCTTTTGATGGACGCAATCCTGCACCCGTGGGGTCTGGCGCTTTGCCCCACCATATTGACAGGAGGACACCTTTGGAACACTAATGATTACAGGGGTTTATCGGAAATTGTGCACGCCTACCTACCATTTGTTCACACCAACAGATCTTCATGTTTGTGCGAGTTAGTTGGGTTGGGTGCCTTTGATGGTCTTTCCATATCAACAGAATGCGTCATACACGGCACCCAAACCATCAAAACCCTGCAAGTATGTATCATCCATTCTACACAGGTTATACATCTATACAAACCAAGATTTGAGAATTGTCGGGAGCCTCAACAAGAGTATATAATGCTTTTTTCTTCTCATCACTATCCTGATTGCAACGCAAGAACAAATCATTCTGAGCAACCGTTGACCAATCATTGACGCCCTCTCAGCAACAAATCATGAACCAATCGTCAGCCATTCATCCACCATCAATCAACCAATTCACCCACCATTAAAGCCAACAGCCCAGCACCAGCCATTCACCACCCAGCATTTCCCAGGTGTGGTGCACCATGTGGAGGATTACAAGAGTTACGCTCACCACAGTGGGCCACGCGCGCAGCTGGCGGCTCACCCCGCGGCGGCGCAATTTCTGCTGGACAACGCGGCGACGGAGAAGAATCCCAAAGGGATCAATGCCATCGATGCAATCGCAGAGATTGAAGGTGCCAATGCAGATCCTGGTGGGTCGAAGGTCTGGTAGGTCATATCAGGGGAGGTCTGGTAGATCAGTTAAAGATGATCTGTAGATTAGTGGTAGATCAGTGGAAGTGGTAGATCAGTTGTAGATCATCTGTAGATGATCTAGATATATGTACAACACATCATCAGGGAATGGTAGATGATCGATCACCTGTAGATCTATACGACTATGCATCTTTGTTCTCGCGGATCTGGCCATTCTTCTGATGACATCTGATCAATAGGTTGTGAATTTTGCCGAAAAACAGTGGTTTGGAGATCCGGCATGGTTTCAAAATGATTTTGGCGTCCGAGCAATTGTTGGCTTCGGGCCGTTTCTTTGGTGTATCAGGTTTATGGTTTCCCTGAAAGGTTCCCTCTCGAGTTGGCTAAGGGTTGATTATTTCAACCATCACTGATTTTCATGACTATTGCCAAGCACTAGCTGAATCTGATAGCTGCTAATACAACTACTGCATAGTAGTACCAAGGGTTGATGACCAAACACTAATCAAAGCAATCTCCGCTACTAAAAGGGTATCTTCCCTCAACCCCCTGAGCCCAACCTCCAGGTTTTGGAGCAGTGAACGGATTTATGAAGATCGATCCGTCAAAGAAGAGAGCCAAACGCTTGGAGGACACCAGCGCACTGGCCAGAACAGTGAGTTGATGATCTTCTCAGGAAAAGGCTTTACCAAAAGGGGATAATAAGCAACAATAGGGGTGATGTTTTTTTTAGCATTTGGCTTTCATTTCCCTAGTGCTTACTTCATGTTTTTCAGAGGGGGAGTGGTTCAACCACCAACAGGTAGGGAAACGGCCCATCGACGTCCACGGTTGGAAGGGATGCATGGTCAACCTCCACGAAAGGTACTGAATCCGAGTCTCAGCGATGAATCTGTAAGTCACATTGTTTACGAAGGCCCCTGGAAACGCCATTTTAATGGGGAGTTGTTCGTTATTAAATGATATACCGTGGGTGGTTTCCGAGTGACAACAACCTAGGGCGGTTGCCACACGGCCTTCAGGTCCCTCTGGTTGCTTCTTAGAAAGACTCATAACTATCGTCATCAACCCTGTCAGCATATCGCCCTGGTCAGCAAATTCCCGACCTTGTCAGCATATTCCACTGTTCCTATCCTATTCTTATCTATTCCTATCTGTTCCTACCTGTTCCTATCTGTTCCTATCTATTCCTATCTGTTCCTATCTATTCCTATCTGTTCCTATCTGTTCCCTGGTTGGTGGCTTCAAGCATTTTTTGTTTCCCCCACTATGAGCGTTTCTTAAAATTGGGAACCCCCAAACTCATTGATTTACTAAAAATGATGAATGAATTGGACGATAACTGGGAGTACCCCAAACTGGCTTAAGAACCACCATATGGGCGTTTCTCAAAGTAGGCAACCTCAAAACCTCCTTGGTTTGGTTTATGATTGCAAACGGTTAGTGACTTGGATGATAAGTGGGCGTACCCCTAGGACTTGAGAAACCACCATATAGTAGTTGTTTAACCATAAGTTTGTTAGTGATTATCCTGTATTGACCATGTTGTGCAGGTATAATCCCTATCAACCACTATATCATCAACCACTGCCATTATTCATAAATATAATCATAGTCATTATGAACTATTTCGATATCGGTATAGTCATATCCATTGCCTATAAACCACTATATCATGAACTGATAGTGGATTGCCTTGCGCACATTTGTGGGACTCGGTTCCCACATCTTCCCAGCACCGTTTCGTGAGCCGCTCCCCGCAGGAGCTGAAGAAACGTCTGCACCGCTTGCGGCTGCTGGTCATGGAGCATGTTTCCACTGGGGGCCTGGTACCAAAGCTGAGCGCCGAGCTCAGTGGGTCCCGTGGTGGGGCCACCACCACCCGGAGATCCCATAGAGGTCTCATATGATCCCAGGAGGTGCCACACGGCCTGGAGCTTCATGATTTGTTGATCCAAAGATTCAGCTGCTGGTGTTGCCAACTTGCCTCACCAGCACTTGCCATAAATTGTGGCCGGAGAAGCAGCAACCGTGATGGAAAGTAACCAACGAGATCCATGAAAAAAACACAAATATTTGATGGTGCACAGCTATGGCACATTTGTGGGTTTATGCACAGCTGGATCTCCCATTGATCAGAATTGATCATGCCCATCATTGACCACTACATCGCCATGTAAGATATTCCTATACTCCCTAGTTGCCTATTGTCTTTTGTCCTGGTTGGTCACCACCCTATAAGCACTAGCACTCTTGTTGTTGTGAGCAAAATGGCTGTGGGTCAAAACCCCGTACCCCTGGTTCCCCTATCATTGGCCATTGTTTCCCTTATTATTGGTGGTCATTATCCGCCATGAAATTGGTTGGTTAACTGCTTGACCCATAGCAAAATGAGACCCGCAGTATCATTGGCCGCCGCCTGACTCGACACCGAGGTGCCTTTGCCAACGGCAGCCACCGCGTGGGCTTGGTCTATGCCTCTGCTGTGCCGGTGAATGCCTCTGTGAACGCCCAAGATCCCTTGGATCCGCAGGACTACGAGGATCAAACCAAGGCGGCTGTCACGCGGTGTCAGAAGCAAACAACCAAGAAATGGTAGCTTCTTAAAATAGGGGTCCCCCCCAAAATCATTGGGTCTATTACTAAAAATGATTCATTGCAATACGGGTAGCCCCATAGTTGTATTACTCATTCATAGCATGGGTTTGATGGATGAGTTGGGTAGTTCAAATCCCATCAGGTGGACTAACTTGTGGGATGTGAACATCCAAGGGTCCCTTGACCCATCCATGGTGGTTGATGGTTACTTGTAGCTAATTCAAGATGCTAAGCCTAGGGATATCACATGATATCACCAAGCATAGTTGACAGGGATTGGCTGACCTGCTGAGAATTGACCACAGCAGCAGCAGCAG
>VSDK01018247.1:0-19142 GCA_009767595.1 Symbiodinium kawagutii
CTATGAACAATAAGGAAGTGAAACTTCAACTCTGGTCCTGAGCCTCTGAGAACGTGTGGCTGAAGGCTTGGTTTTGATCATTTTGATCGTCCCGGTCCCAGAGTGGCATCTGACATGGGGCTGAAATCTCCCACCGCTGAATGGCTCAGGGTCCTTCGTGCTGGTCGGATACCGCCAAGCACAGTCGATCCGTAGCGTTGCGCCAGATCCTTCCGCTGTGCTGAGATTCGGCAACGCCGTTGACCCAGGAGCCTGGAGGTGATGCTGGATATCGGTGGGTCTTGGCTCGTTGGTTGGTTGGTTGGTTGGTTGGTTGGTGGGTTGGTTGGTTGGTTGGTGGGTTGGTTGGTGGGTTGGTTGGGCGGATTGCTTCTTGGGATAACAGTGGAGTTGGGTCGTTCATCTTTTACTTCCTCGCCATCGTTGCTGGACCCTTCATCATCGTTAACATCATTGATGAACTATCCCATCATGAACCATGCAAGTAGCAGCTCACTCTTCATGCAAAAACAGATTTCGTTTCTTCCTTATGAACTAAGTTCAATTCATGACGAAAGTCTCGCACGAAAGTGTTGCTGCGAGAGCTCTGGCAGGTGCAAGGGATTCCACACATCTTACTGGAAATGTACTTTTTTCATTTGTTTTCGGCATGTTGGAAAATCGTTGCCAAGGTTGCAAGAAATCATTGATGCTGGATGAATAAATGCTAATAATGATAAAGATGTTGATACTAGTTTATAATGATAATGGCTTATTGATGTTGATCTGTTCAAAAGTGGTCAATTGATTGAATTCTCCAGCTTGGCACGATTGGCACACTCTGAAGTGCAGGCCTTGTTTGTTGCCAGCTCAATTTCAAAGGCCACGACACCTAGGCAACAGGCAGAGAGCTTCCTAAAGCCTTTTTCCTAATCCAGGGTGTGCAACCCTGTACTTGCCCACACCATAGTTGTCATCAATTGTCATCAATTTGTCATCACTGTCATGGTGGTCATCAAATCATCCAGCCTTGGATCTCGGGAGTGATAGCTCCACCATATAGCTGCTGGAAAGTGCTGAGGCCTACACGCCAAACAGCAACATGCCACACCATGCGTCTGATGCACTTTGCTAAGCATCTGCAAAATTGAGTGTCAAAACCTGGTAGCACCATGATCAAACTCCGGGGTTTGTGTGGCTTTAAATGGCAAATCTGTGGCAGGTCATGACGGCAAGGTGCTAATTGCAAGTCGCTCTTTATTTTTGCGTGCCCTTTTACATGACCTGCATGATGCCTGATTCTCATCGTTCGAAACAAAATATGGGAAACTGGACTGAAGAGAAACACCGAAGTTACTAATGGACATGGAAGTGCTAACGAACACAAGAAATTAGCCACATCGAAGAGACTTGGTAGTGAGATGTCTACTCTGGTCAGGAAGGATGTTAATCGGTGATCACATCCGCACGAAGTGGAAGAACTGATGGGTTTTTTCACATAGTTGAAGATGTTGAAAACCCAAACCGCTAAGGGATCTGGATGGTGGCCGACGGCAGGTGGCCCCGCCTGCTGCCAAGGATGTGGTGCCCGGTAAAATTTTGTCCACACCTTCCGCTCCAAGGGCATCCTCAAGAGACTGATAGCGACTGACGCGAAGGATTTTGAACCTTGCCAAAGCCCGGCGCTTGGTGCATTGCTGGGCTTGGCTAAGCTTGGAGGATCCCCTTCAGGTTGGAACTGAGGGCCTGTAGTATTGAACAAGAATGTCATCTTTATTTTGTCAGCAGCAAAACCTCGGAGAAAACGGAGCCCCACAACATCCACTAAATTGAAAAACAGCGGTGAAAACCGGAAACCGGCTCGAGAATAACCCATTGGCGCTCATCAAATTTCATCAGTGCACTTCCCGCCAAACTTCCAATGTTTTGCCCAGTAACATGGCCGTTTGTGGAGGTGATGCTTTCTGGATGCGGAAATAGCTTTGCGCTTCGATGCAGGCGAACCTCTTTTTGGCCAAGCGCAGCTCGATACGTTTCGCCTCAGTAGCGAGGTGGCAACCAGCTTGGTGGGCAAAACCTCCAAACCTCATCCCCTGAGCATCGACGCCACTTTGCCGTCGAGCATCACCACTGACCAGCATGCCGAAGTGTGGCTCTTGCCTTGAAAGTAGATCCACATTCCGATGAAAGGCGTGGGAAGTGCAGGTGCTTTGGTTCCAAGTGGATGCCACACTTCTTCTGTGTTGAAATTGATGTGGAACAACCATGAAAAGGAGCCAAGGGACACGTGCAGGTCGTGAATGGCATAGTTGGCCAATTCCTCAGATGATTGGACATCAGTGTTGTCCAGCTACCAGGTTTGAAAGTCTGTAGGGTTGCGGTGGCCCAAAACTGTGGCACAGCTTTGTTGGAGGGGGCCTTGTTTGTCTGGAAGCCGCAGTTTTTGAGTTTTGAAACGTGACTGTCAGATTGATGAAACATGACGAAACATGGCTTCAATCTGCGCCCAACCCGGGGCAAACAGGTGACCAATGGAAGCCAGCATGCACAGCTGAGGCACGACAGGGACTCCCGATCGAGCGCTCGGGGCAAACAGTCTCTGGGAGCATCTTCCAGTGGTTTGGATGGCCTATCCTTGTACTCCAACTTGTGAACCTGTTCTTGTTTGTTCTTGCAAACTACATATGTTTTTTCTTGGAGTTCAAAACGTCTTTGCAGGTTTTCTGGAGTTTCTACTCTAGAAGACTCGTTGAGTTTTTGCGCGAATGCAAATGATGTAGTGTGTTGCTTGCTTCCCGCCTTGCTTGATAGAGTTTGGATCATGAAATCTTGACGAAGCCACGAGATGACAAATGTGAGCTTAACCGGTGAAGCGTAAGCCGAACACAGAGAGAAAGGTGCGGCAACTCCCGAGCTGAATATTTTTGCAGGGTCATTTATGTCACTTGCTTGCCCACAGGAAGTATCAATTTTGGGGATTGCACACACTTGCAACACTTCCGAATTGCTCATGCAAAAGATGTCCTTTGAATTTTGGATGAACCGGTGACTTCTCATGGCTGGCGCCCTGTTGTGTGTTGGCGTCGTTTTGCACTGACTTTCTTGATTTCCTACATGTGAACTCATACGATTTACCTTCCCTCCAAACATTTCGCATTCGGATGTGACAAAGGCCAGCAGGAAGAAAAAGAAATATGAGTTGCGGCCACAGCTCATTAGAACTGATAGTTTGAAGAGCACTTGTAAAACATACCAAGAATGCCTGTTACATCATTAGTAGCAGGTTTGGGAGGATGTGTCCTGGGAAACTGCACGGAAAAGGGTTGAAGATTCAGCTCCTGCATGCTGGGCATTTACAACTTCCTTGAGCTACAGTATGGATACGGTTGCAAATCACTGGTCAAGAATGTTTTTGCAGCAAAAACACTGCAAGATTGGCCTCTATCTCATCACTTCGTTCTGGAATTTGAATCAATACCTGACAAGCGATCCGTGATTTGGGTCTGTCAGTTGGAATCCCCTGTTGCTTGAATGAGAATTCCAAATTGAAAGTTGAACTGTCAAATGGGACTCTTCGTAAATTGGGTACTGGGCTGCACCGACCCACTCACCCTAATCTTCGCAACATTTTGACCAAAAGTTTCGAACGGGTCATCTATAAATGGGTGCCCTTAATCCATTTGGAATGTACCCCCTGATATGTGTCGGTACCCGATTTCTGGACCCGAAGGGCCTGCTCACGCAACTCCAAGAGCGGAGGGAGCCACATCTGCGCCACAGAGTGCGAGTGGCTTCGCTCTAGCAGCACCTCAGGAGCTGAGCCATGACACTCCAACAGTCATAGAGATATGCCAAACAAAAACAACGGCGACGGTAGCGACGATGAGGATGCGCCACCCGCCACCGGCCACCCGCCAACCACCACAATTGCACAGACAACAAAGGATACTGTAAATAACCCGTGGTGATGTGAACTCCAGCAGTGAATATCACCGGCCCACGGATCACCAGCACCCCACGATGTTCGATGCTATTTTCGGAGAGTGGAATCTTAGATGAGATGAATCTGCTTCAGTGTTGCCAGAGTGAGCAATCTGCACTTTCCCAAAGGCGTTTCTGAAGGTACAGTTGTGCAGTTTCCGATACCTGGCCTGCTCTCTTGAAGCTATGGTGAGCAAACACTCCACGTCCAATGCACCAATGTGGAGCGCTATCTCCTGTCAAATCAACAGAAATGAGGTTTGGCACAAGGCTTTCCAACCAAGGTCTGAGCCCTACAGGAAAAATCTATACAAAGGGCTGAGGAAGAGGATTCCTGGATGCCACATCTGTCACATTTTGCATCCTGAGACACGTAGGCCCAGGTGAAACCCAGACAGTGTAGCTCTAATTTTGAAGATGATCCAAGGATGTCAAAGTTGTCTCCTTTGTCGGTAGCAAATAATTGACTTTAGTGGGCACTCATGATTACCTCACAACCAAAAAACAATTCTAGATCATCCACCAGCGTCCTCAAAAATTTCGCTGAGCACAAGCAGCAGACTGAAAACTAAAAAAATTGCACAGAGCTCTCGATCTACAAGAACAATGATGAGCTTATCACATTTGATACCGCAACCAAGCAACTGAGTGACCTCCCAATCAATCAGTCCTCCTAGGGAGCCAACCAATCCAACCAATCTCCAACCAATCTCCAACCAATCTCCAACCAATCAATCAGTCCCAGGGAGTCAAGCAAACCTCCAACATGGGCCGCCGCTCCTTGGCCACGGTCCTCAACTTGGACGCCACGTCGTTCTGCCGATCCCCAGCCTTGTCGCCACGGCCCAGGCGCTGCGCAGCCTCCTCCAAGCTCAGCATCTGGGCACCCACGGCCTCATCTGGGCACCCAAAATCTCTAAAAACAACAAAATTCACAAAATTAACAAAAATCATCTTATGATCATCTTACGATCATTTGTAATCTCTGCACAAATTTGCGCGCAGGATTGCAACACCTGGTGCCTAAGCCCAGCGCACAGAGTGCAGCTTCTTCTGCCTTGGCGAAGCGCAAGCCTTCGAGACCTCCCAAGAAATACGCCGAGGCCAAGCAGTTGAACATGTCCTGAGATGCTGAGATGCGCTGGGGGGAGGCCTTTGTGGCTCTGCTACCAACCCATTGGAAGGAGCCAAGCGTCATAGTTCCGCGCCACTTCTTCCACGGGTTTGCGAGCTCTGGCCAGCTGCTCCTTGTCATCCCATATCAGCGACTGGTTCTCGTCATGACGGCTTCGTTTCCATGTTCAGCAATGGTCATTTGTGTAAAGCAAGAACTAGGCCAAACGAGTTCAAACTCAAGAGACAGGCACTTTACAATTTTGGTTTGTGGGCAGTGGTGCTGTAGGAATGCAATAGTTGCCCCATCCAAGGTCTACAATTCTTCCTGTCTAGTATTTGCCCCGATACACTAACAGTTTGCATTTCATAGCCACGACTTAGCCCACACTGATTGAAAGATCCAACATGGTTTTGTAGGACGATGCAGAACTCTATCAATAGCGAACCACAATCTGTTTTCTAGACTTTGCATGTTTGATCGGTTTGATAATTGCTGCCAATGCTCTGACCATAGCACGGATGTTTCAATCAACCGTGCTGGAAGACTTTGACAATAAATTTGTAGATACCGAATCCATAAGAATCCATCAGAACCCATCGGAATCTATCAGAATCCCCATTCCTGCCTGAATCTGGTTGGTTCGAAGACGAAATTGTAACTCTTGATTCCCCAGCACCAACTAGGTTTCCTGACGATGCATCCCCTGAAAAGTCTGAGAAGTTAAGCAGCTCCAGACTAAGGCCTTAAGGAGCTATTTGACAACTAACATTGACCATCATGTCAATCATGAACAACAAAATTCCTCAATCCTCACTGCTACCAGCTGCTTCCAGTGATGTTTTGGTCGCCAAAGTGACCAACTTTGGTCACGACTCGAACTGTCCAAGCGACCAACTTGGATGCTTCCATGGCCGAAGCGCGCCAAGGCGTTCCGCTGGATCTGGAACAACTTGAGCCTAAGATCTCCACCACAAAGTTGGGATCCAGATCTCCTGAGACCGCCATGAGGAAACCATCAGATGGATATTTATATATAAATACGTATTTATTTATTTACATACATATACATACACATATGTATATATATTACATATATCTTTATATAGATATATATATAGATATAGATGTGGATTGCCAAGAGATATCAGATAGAGATATGTGGAAATCTTTAGAGATATACAGAAAATAAAGATAGAATAATTGCTTATGTTGTTATTCATAGAAATCGTCTATTGAGGTCGTCACTTAGATTATCCAAAGGGCAGGGGGTCATCTAAACCACTGGTATAGACCCCAGCAAGGAAACTTTAGACCATGTACACTTCTGGCAACAATGAGCGCATCCATGCCAGCAGCATGCAGTGGCACCAGCACCCTGGCAACTCTTCCAAGTGAGGACCCAGAAGTAAGAACCGCAATTCCCCTCCACTTGAGGTTGGATACAATGGATCTGGTAACACTGGATCAAAACTCACGTCAAACCCGTCAAAGAGCATAGTTGCCAAGCTCTATTAAGAGACAAGCTACCGGCGTAGGTGGGTCCATCCCCGGGGCAATCAACATCGGGTTTTCAGTATATATCTGGTGTTTGTATCAAAGACTTTCAGTGAATGATCGACCCACAGCGTGAACCACAGCAGATCGATTACCACCGGGGATATCATTTCACGGGCAACTTCATCACGTCCACAGATCATCTACCTTTCGAAATGCTGGATTACTAGCGTTTGAGAGAGGTGACACATTTTGAATTCGGAACCTGCCAAAATCCTGCCAAACTGGTCAAATTTCATGTATGTCTAATCTGCAAAGTGGTCTAATTTCCTGTATGTCTAATGTCTAATCTGTCAAATTATCCTTTGTGTTTCAGTCCAAGAGGCGGAAGCAGGTTCCGAGTCGACGATAAAACGAGGTTCCAAACAGCGGAGTAATGGCTGGAAGTGCTCGCTCAAGGGCTGCCTGGCAGAAGTAGCATCCCTGGAAATCTCACAACCTGAGAGGAGTCTTATCCCACTCGTCATGCAACAGATAAGGATGATTCGTCAACAAACAAGAATAAACCTACCAGTTTTGAGGTACCCTCACTGGTCACAACCTCCTGATGTTTCTCAAATTGGGGGTACCCCAAAACTGGTAGGTTTAGCATTGGAAATGGTGAATATAATTGATGATTTAGGAGCACCCCTATTTTGAGAAACACCTTCCTCAAATGGTTTTGATGGTTGGTGTCTTTGGGCATTTGGACACTTTTAACATGGCAAGGCTGGGCTTGCTTGGGTCATGAGGTCTGTTCATCCCAATCCCCCGAGCATCTTTGGAGGATGCCGTGAAATATTTTGTTACAAGCTAACTCTGACAGCATTTAGCAGCTTCTTCATGGTCATATGCTTCACAGAAGTACATCTTCGGGCCCTTCGGGCATATCTTTCTGATCTACCAGCCGAGATATGACTAGATTGACCCCAAATCAGATGCAGGTCCTTCTGTGTAACGAGGGATTCACTGCCAGAGTTGAAAACAAAATCAAAATGTGATGCCAAATCATCCTCGCCACGCTGATTGGAAGAAGCATCTTGATGGACATCTCGCCAGTCTGATCGTTGGGCGTGTTGGACATGACAACCGGACGATATCCAGCACGAGACCAGAAGCGAAACAAGTTCGCAGTCAAGCCGAAGGAAACTCCCAGCCAATCGAAGGAAACTCCACGAGTGCCTTCCGCGGCCTGCCTGGCAGGGTCCCATCCAGCGGTCATTTCCGCGTCTTCGTAAACATCAAATGCAAATTCGGGCATGGCAAGAATGGGCAGAAAACTCATTTTTGGCTATGGGGTATGGATGGGGGATCCGTCTACGTAACCAACCTCATCCATAAGCAAGGAGTGTAAGAAGATCTACCCATGACCAGCTATACTTCCTCAACTTAGTTGAAAACCCGAAAGAAAAGTGATGGCAAGGCAAGCTGCTGGGTCAAGCTCGCTGCACTTCCCCTGGGATGGGTTCTCCTGGGGTTCCCCTGGGATGGGTTCCCCGAGCCTCACATGCAGCTCCAGGAGCTCAAGCGCCTTCTGCCCAAAGCCTCGACCTCTTAGAGCTGGTGCAGCCACCACACGCCAGGGCCGAAGGCCCCAGAGCCGCGCCAGAGCCAAATGGGGATACTCCTTTTCCACACCTAAGGGAGCACAGAAGAAGTACGGATACAGAGCAGACCCAAAATTTCTGGAACAATTTTATTGAAGTTGTCGGATGTTGGTTGATGAAGTTGATCATGTGCTCAGTGGTTGCTGATGGTTAATGACCAACAACAGCACATAAGCAAGAGTCGAAGTAACAAGTTGGCGCCAACAACAGCTGCTCGAGCGCCAGCAAAAGAAACCGGGTCACACCTCGTTGATTACAAGAAACTATTGGGCATCCAACAAAGACGCACCAAAATATGGAAAAGTTTTCGAGGGTGTGAATCCCAAATCTCTGGCAAACCCACCATTGAACAAACAAAAGGCACCGGTTGCAAACAAGAAGCCGTTTGCCAACAGGTGCGTTTGGTGCACCTTGGCCCCCGACTTCCCAAGCCTTTCCGGCGTCTCCTCAATGGCCACCACAGCCACTGCTGGAGGTCCCGCCCCTTCATTGGCCACCAAGGCGAAAGTTCGGATGTGAGGATCGCTGACCAAACGTGCCAAATCATTGGGCGAAGTGCGGTAGTGGCCCCGCAACAGGCCCATGACAGCGAACAGCAACGGGGAGGACGACCGGGTATCCCTGGTATCGATCTCAAGAAAACGAGCCATCTTCAATGTGCCATAGGCTTTGGGATCCGTGAGAGGCGGAGGGACATCCAGAAACAGCAGCGAGTCCAACCAGTTCTCCACTGGATCCTGGGGTTTATACCGCACTGCTTCATGTAGCGATAGTTTCACGAAAAGCCGTTGGGACATGCCAACTGGCAGGATTGCGTGATGACAAGCCTCCGCGGAGTCAGCACCCAGTTCCTTGAAAACTTTCTCCTGGATTGCCGCACCTGTTTGGGATGTTTCGGGCAAGGTTGTGGATGCCAACCAACCACGAATCCAGGAATGATAGCCTGATACAAGAAAGATAAATAGATAGACAGACAGACAGACAGATGGATGGATGGACGGACGGACGGATGGATGGATGGATCTATAGATGGATATGTTTCAACTGCTCATGGAAAGATCCCCATGACCACCCTCAAATCTTTTGAAATCCGGGCCTGTACCTTCGGCACCAGACAAAGTGCCCAGCAGCAGGACAAGAGGTGCCTTTGCGGACAGCAGTTTGTGCAAGGTGGGAATAGCCAGCGATGCCATCTCATCAACGATAAGGACCTCAAACAACGGGCCAGCTGATGGTCATGATGCCTGCTTTCAAGTTCCACAGATCAAAATGATGGCGTGTTTATCACAAGGTACTGAAAGCGGGCAGGCAAAGCACTGCTTTCCCATCTGACCCGCGCTCTGAAAGACAAGTAAGTCGATGACAGGTGCATCATCAACTGCCGACAACGCTTCCACATATCCAGGCACTGTCTCCTGAAACATTGCAGCATGATTGGCGCTCTCACAAGACTGCACGCTACCAGGTATCAATCACAAAACGGCTCGTCAACTCAGATTCACTTCCGAAAGAAAAGCGTTGCTTGGAACGCCTCCCAGAGAGAGCGCGGACTAAGGAAACTGTCGTAGGAGTAAACTTACAGTTGAACATCCACTAGCCAAACAGGATCATGCAATTTGCTGTCCTCGTACAATTTGTGGACATCAGAAAGTGGGCACCATCCAAGAGCCATCCAAGATCCCACATGTTATCTCCACCGCCCCAATCACAGCCCGGCTCCGCATGCAGGAAACGAGCACGGCCAGACTGCAAGCGTTGCAGCTGGCCTTCTGGAAGATCCACCTGGGGGGGTTTGGTTGTGGTCAGCAATCAACAAATACAAAGCGGAACCAATAATACATGACATTAGATGGTATAATAGTGATGTAATACACCAAATATTGGACATGTATGGTGTTACATGCAATAATTCAAAGCAGATTCCATAGACAGGCTGACAAGGGGACAATCAACAATACCAACCAACTATAATGTGTACGCATAGAACCAAAAGCCATAGGGGTATGGCAATGCATGCTGTGCTGGTACAGCTTCGCACAATCAAGCAGCCTCCATGCCAAGCCACAAAAATTATCTACAAGAAACACAGAACAATGCTTGTTTGATGTTTCAAATGCTCTGAACTGGTTTTAGCCTTGCACAATGATTTGGCAGTAATCCCAGCGAGGGTAAACAACTTTACTAGGAATGGCCTGCAGTATCCATGACAATTTCATGACAATATCTAATTCAATGGCCCACAGGCAGGAGCAAAGTCTCAGGTGAAGCATATGTCGACATTTTCAGGGTCAATGCACCAGCCGAAACTGCAACCGTCATGGTGCCTTGAAAACCAAGAATCTCCTTTCCGAGGAAACCTTCCTTTCACCACATCCGAGCCTCCTTGAGGATGTTGGCAGCAAAGCGAAACATGCCTTGAACACCTGAGGAAAGCTACCAACACCCATGCGAAAGGTGCTCACCTCTAACAAGAATCAAAAGCTTGATAATGCCTTGTTAAACCATTTAAAGGTTGGTATATCTACTTATCTACATCTATCTAGACCAGTTATTTAATTTCATTTGTACCTATTAATGTGAATCTATTTCATCTATTTCATCTATTTCATCTATTTCATCTATTTCATCTCTTTCATCTATTTCATCTCTTTCATCTATTTCATCTATTTCATCTATCTGACCTATTTATCTCTATCTATCTACATCTAAATCTAAATCATTTATCTTCACAAACCATGAACTCCTTAAGCCAAGCATCTGCTACAGCTGGGGCCAGTCACCACCACCGACCTGCCCTGCTGCAGCGCCGCCACCATGCCCAATGCAGCCATGGTGGATTTTCCTCGTCCCCGGCGGCCGGTCAAGGAGAGCACACGCTGACCTCGAGCAGATTTGAGCAGCCAAAATGCGACAAATGGTTGGTTTATTAGGGGATATGAGTGGATTTTAGTGGACATTGGTGGATATTAGTGGATATTAGGGGATATTGCTGGATATTAGGGGATATTGCTGGATATTAGAGGATATTGGTGGATATGAGTGGGTATTTTTAGATATTAGGGGATATTACTGGATATTAGAGGAAATGAGGGGGTATTTGTGGATATTAGTGGATATTGGTGGATATGAGTGGGTATTTGTGGATATTAGTGTTTAAGAATGGTTAAGGGGATTACAATGGTAAACAATAGAGGGCCTTTACCAACTAGTAGCTGTTTAACTAGTAGCTGTTAACCACTTTTAGGGGGCAATCACCAACAATCATAGTTAAACAGCTACCAGTTCGGGGTGTCTCGAAATCGGAACCCCCAAAAAATGGTTGAATGATCACTACAAATGGGTCATAGTCATAAAGGATGATTTGGGGGTACCGATATTTCTGGAAACGACCAAATAGCGGCTGGGAGCTCATGCTGATTCGGCCTACATCAAGTTCCAAACAAGGTATGCTTGCACATGTACATTGTCTATGTGTAAGACCTAATGATTAAGATCTCTCGCCAGCATATTTGGATTCATTTGGATTGATCCATTGTAACTTGGGCAGAGCACACAACAAGCTGGCAGGGTGCTTGTGCTTTCCTACTGGTGAATCCACTCTTCGCGGACCAGGTGACACTCCGAGCTGGTGCTGCATACAGCCTCCAGAATGGCCCGAAAGGCTTTGGCTTGGCAAACGGTACAACAAAGCTGAAGCAACTTCGACTTCTTCGACTCATCTTGTGGACCTGCGCCCTCCAATGCTGCAGGGGCCACAAGGGGTCCTGAGGCGGTCTCTATGGCAGCGCAGTCTTCGGCACATGACTCGCTCCTCATGGCTCTTTAGCATGATTCAAAGCAATGTGGAGCTCAGCATGAATCTCCCCAATGTGAATCCTGAACTTATTACATCAGTTCGCGTAGCTATGATAGCTATGTATACCGACTCACCCTGCTGTCCTCTTGATCTGGCGACCAGTTTGAGGTCACTGTCCACAAATCCACAGGGCAGCCGCCAGAGGCTTTGCACCAAACGGGGCAAGAGGGCCTGCAGGACCCGAATGCTGTGGCAATGACCTTCCAATTAAAGAACGTGTTCGGGATCATCCTAATCATCATTCTGATCATCATTGTGATCATCATTCTGATCATTCTGATCATTCTCGTTAAAGAAAGTCACGAGTCTTCATACCACCTGGCTAGCGTTTCAGGGCATTGGAAATTCCATGGCGGCCTCTCCCAGCTTTTGCTCCGCATCCGCCACGGCAGGCTTTGCCTGGAAGCTCTGCTCATCCCAAGCGCTTCAGCGATGAACTGTCTGGATGGATATTTTTCATGGTGAAAGATAGTTATCATTCAGTAAAATGGATGGATATTTATGGAGATGTTTATGGTGAAGGCTAATGATTCACTTGCTGATGGTCAACAATGCTCAGTAAAAAATGATGTTATTTCCATGAGGAGACAAGAGTTCCTACGAATCTGGTCGGACAGTCCCAGTGAAAAAGGTCTCTCCATATTCCACTCTAGCAAAACTTGGGACACAGACCTAAGCACCTCAATTGCATTTGGAACCGGATCCCAAGCGCCTCTGACTCCATGTGGATGCAATCGTTCCTAAGCTGCACAATCAATCACCTCATGAAAATCAAAAGAGGAAAAAACGCATATCTTTCCCAGACACGTTTCCCGCTCCTGGGTTATGCCTGGGCAATCCGATGATCGAAAAGTATTGTCCAAAGCGTGCAGGAGCTCTAAAGCACAAAATATCTTGGTGGGTTCACCTGCAACTGGATGTTGACATTTACTTGACAAAGAAATGCGCATGAGCAACGCTTTCCGGATAGAATCTCTTACGCACAACCTCAAAAGGTAACCATGGCATGACGCTTATGTAGTTGATTGATCCGGTACAGAAGGTGTTCATCAAGTACACCAAACACAGGAAACAAAGTAGAACAACTCTCAATATTCACTGTTGGTGAAAAGCGGCGACAGCCAGTGAAGCATCAGTCAGGATGTAGACTTCTTGATTGTGAAGCTACTTGATTGCCAAACTTATCTCGAGGTGGCATTCAAAAGCTGTTCAAAAGACTATTTGAATGAAGCTCAGCTTGGCAGGTTCCAATGTTGAAGAGATTGCAGGACATGGCACAGGCATCCATTCATCGTATCAAAGTTGTCAGGTAGTTTCTAAGCTCGTTGATAAGTGTCAGACCAGGCATTCACTGTGAAAAATTGAAAGTCTCAATGCAAAGTTGAAGTACAGCAAAAATATTTTACCTGGGAATGGAGATTGATTGAAAAGTTTGAGCAAGAAACTGTTCTAGGTCTCATGTTTCACCCACACCCAGCCAGAAAAAGATGGCTGGCAAGTGTCAGAGTGAGGTGAGCTGGCAACACCAGACAAACGATGCCACCACCTCGCACCGTCTCGCAAGCTGCCCACAGGGTTTCAGCGGACGCTTGTGGGATGTCAAAGAAGACCTGGCTTGAAAAACATGCCGTCAATCACCACGTTGGAAATTGTCATCTTCATTCTTTCACTAGAAATTATCATGAAAGTAAGAGCATCCCCACACAGCAGAGGAGCTAATTTTGGACAGTAGCCAGGAACATCTTGGCGGTCGCTTTTGACCCGGCACGTTTTGCTCCAAGCATCTAGGATCAAAATTTAGGAACGAGAAGCATCTCAATTTTCGGAGGTAAGTAGTTTTTCTCATTTAGATACCCTCTCAGGCGCAGACGCAAGCGGAGAATGTTCCTCCAAGGCAATTGGTGTTGTGATCTGCAAAGGCCCATTCCCTGCATCCGCAAGCTTCTTCAGGCATGATCCTAGGTATGAAAGCGCTCTTTGGGGGGCTCCAAACTCGCACCCTTTGCTCTGCTGTCAAACCCTTCCTACCATGGCCACTGTATGATAAGTAAACTTCCTCAAAGTGCAAGAAAAATGGTCAAAGCTGGGCTCACAAACCCTGATATCTATCTGGTTTGGCCAGGATTCCCACCTCGATGGCTACACACGAGGGTGTCTCCATCTTGGCACTTGCTGGCCACGTTCTGGCACAACTGCCATCGGGACTGCGTCACATTCACCGCGGCCAGGAGGCATCGATGGTGACTTGCCTGGAGGCACCAAGCAGTGAAGTCCTGGATAAACTACCAGCCATATTCGTCACGGACCATCACTTCATGGAGGTGACATCAAGGATCCTCAGCAGTGCGAATTATGTAACATGTTTTTTACTTTAAGAGATCATCCTTGACCTTCAAAGTTTTGCCCTGCGCTGGAAAATATATGTATTGATTCGTAAAGTATCAGACATCGTGCATAGTCTACCCCATTGCGGGCAAATGCATGTACAATATGTACAATTTTAATATGTGCATTTTATAATATACAATATATGAATCCGAGTGTTTAATAAATCCATAATCTTGTATACATCTTCATAACCTAATAAGAACGGCAATAACTGGGTGCATCGAACAACCAACGCTGTCAAGGCGTCCCCGCCTGCGCATGTGCCAGAAGGACATCCAAAGATTCAGCCAAATCCACCATGGCAAAGCCAATCACGGAGCATTGCCATGGCGGCAACAAGGAGGATTCTAACGCACCTTGACCAATCCACCTGAACTGCAGTAGAATTCGGTTTGCTGAAGTCTCCACTTCCATTGTTTTTAAATACATTTAATACATTTATGATTCATGTAAAAGCCGCAGCATGTTGATTCCTATGACATCTTCCATACTCTCAGCAACCAATAGTTCTGCCTCTGTGCCACACACAAAATGCAGTCTGGTCCAAGTCTCGGCTGGTCCACAGGTAAGGCTGAGATCCAAAGCCGAAAACTGGGGGACTTTCTTCGATGCCTTCGACTTTTCTTCGGTGCAGAGTTGGCAGTTGAGACCCCCATTCCTTTCGAGGGCAACCATAACCAAAGCCCACATTGGATGCCACAAAAAAACCACAAAACAACTTGCACATGGCTCGCAAACAACGCACCGGCCGACGATGGACTCCTTGGAGTCAAAAATTGCCCAACCACCATGGCCCGGAAACCACCTTGCTCGCAGAGGCGTCGGTGAGGCGCAACTCCCCTACGAAGCCTCACAGCAGCAGAGCTAGCCATGTTTGGATCATGGCCCGTTCCAATGTTTGATGATTGGTTAACCGCTAATGGTTAATGGCTATGAAGGGATGGTTGACCAATTGGCTAACAGTTGATTCAAATTGGTTCATGGATGTTCATGGTTGTTTGATCTCTTGCTATTGGTTCAAAAGATTGATGAGACTTCACTTATGGGAACCACCATGCTTGACGGTCATCACGAAGATTTCGTACACCTTCTCCCATCATTTAATCCAGAAACGGTACTGGATGTGTAAATTTGCATCAATCGTGTTGTGGGGCAAATCAAGCCAACGATATAAATTCCCAATCCATTTAGTTGGAGATGACTAGGAACCAACCCCTAATGAGGTCTTGTTTGGTGTCACTATCAGGCAAGATTTGAAGTAGAGATGCCTAGACAATCCACAACTGCGCAACCCAAACCACAATGAGTTTTCCTATCCTCAAAGAAACCACAGGCTTCAGTTGCCGCAGAGCAATGCATATGGCAGTGATCCGGTAGCGTTGCACCAGCGAAAACTTCCAAAGGCTGGACCCACGAGTGATCTAGGATTGGGTTTTAGACTAGCCCAACTTTGATTTTTGCCCCACGACGCCCCGCCTAAATCAGATCTATTCTAATCGAACGCCAATCTCTGTGCCCGGCTCGCGACTTTGAGTTCCCTACCATTCGGCACAATTGCCTCGAACTCCAATTTCGCCCAACCTGACCGAGGACAGTCAAGGCTGCGGCTCAAAACTTTCGGGGAACTTGGGTCGACCCAACAGCAAATTGGACCACTAGAGATTACTGGAGAATCCCTTGATTGTGTTGCAGCTGCAGGCAGCTCACCAATGTAAACCTAAATTTGGTAGAAATTACGCACTTCCTGAAATTTTGTGCCCGAAATCGCTCCAGAAATCAAGGCTTTCCTGGAAAGGATTCTGGGACTCCAGCCGATCAAGTCATCTTCAGAATCATCATCCTCGCTGGAACAGCGAACCCAATCAGCTTCACTGGAGCGCTCCTCCCCCAAGGGACTCATTACAGCGGCGATTATCACCCCTAGGATAATGTCAAGCACCAAAATTGCAGCAAGAACAAGACCACCCACCTACCTACAAACCAGAAAGAAGAAGAAAATGAGAATATACAAGGGTCCTAGCCCAAACATGTGCGAACGAGATTAACGTTCACCATGTTTCCCCATGACAGATGTAAGAGCTTGCCTGATGGTCAAAACCCTGTGCCCATGCTGAACTCCGAAACCCAAGAGAAAAACAAGATTAGACACTTGTTGGGATGCTCTCCTGCAAATGGTTGAAATGCTTGGTTATGACTGATGAACCATTCCCACAGGGCACACTGTGCACACTTTGCTTCAATGTCGCGTTTTCAGCTTGGTATTCAGCAGCCCAATCAGGACCAATCTCCTTCCAATTCACCATGAAGATCAAAGTGTCTCCCTTGAGCAGGAGGGAGTGGCAGGATTGACTTAGAATCTGACTGACCGAGTGATTCAGCTGCTCCAAACTCACAAAGGTTACGGCAAGAACATGATCATCGGTTCAGCACCAACTTTATTGTACAAAGCAAGAAGTTTGATCCAAAATCCCACAATCTTGGGCTATTCCAAATTGAATGGCAGGAAGGCTTTGGACCCACTCTCAAGAATCCCGTGCCAACCTCAATGATCACCATCTTCTTCCTTGGCTTCGACTGGTCAAGATGAATCATGAATATGTGCGTATATCTATATGCATTCTACATATACGTAAATATGTTGTGTAATTATGAGTGTATACACTCTCAGCCAGCAACAGAAGCTACGATTCATTACCAAAGTAGGACCAACAAAATTTGGTATTTTGATACCTCCCGTTTAGTACCACAACTTGGAGACACAGCCATGGTGCTAGCTGCCGGCCATCAGGGGCCGATTGGAAACCATCCCCAGTGACACTTCATGCGGTGATGGTATCCAAGATCGAGGCTTTTTGCTGAAGAAAATCAGCAGTTACAGTCCTTGGATTATGTACAGTCCTGGTTAATGACCTGAACATTGAATTGATAAACATTTTGTTCAGATACATAATCAGTACAATATCACTACCAACACCCGTGAAAAATCAACAACATTGTGTTGCCAATAGTAAATAAAAAGTAGCGAGGGATCATATCTATGACTAATCATGTCAATATAGAAGCACAAATAACCACAAATACTGGCAATCAGACTACCAACGACTACTTTTTGGCCAAGAATCATGAAGCAGCACTGGATTTCCCGTAATGATAATCAACAGTCAGCTACCACAAGTCGTGTGAGGTGTACATAAGCGTCTTTTGAATCAATTAGCAAAGACAGTCCACAGCATTGAGATAACACAACCATCAATAGCCGTTGCTGTTGCCACCCAGTACACACGGACTAGTAAGTCTAATCCTTAGCAGTGTATATTGGGTGAGTGAACTTCTAAGAATCATGAATCACAAAAATGAGGGTAGCAACCACTGCTCGTTGCTTCTAGCCTCATGTTGTCTCGAGAACAACTGATTATCAATGCTGTTCTGCCAGGAGCCAATCATGATAAATCAGGAAGTGGAAATTACCAAGAGCTATCCGTCTTGGAATCACTAACAGCGTTCTCCGTTGTTGTCCACGATTGTAATTCCATCAATATACCATTGCTACACGATTCTTATACTGATGCTATAGTGATGTGCCATGTGTGGACCGTTGTTGTACCGTTGCCATCCTCATAGCTTCAGATAAGACTCTTGTAATTCCACTGTGGTGAGTCCTCGTCAATCAGAGACTCGGTGCGGACAGTGGGAGCGTCTGGATCATCTCGACCCATGATCTCACAAATACAGTACCTCACGGCAATGGCTGAAATGGCAATCAAGCGCAGTAAATATGCAGGGACCAATGACTATGTAAAGTCTTGTACATACTTGTATACGTGAATTACATTCCATTGCATTCCATTCCATGACATTACATTACATTGCATTGCCTTGCATTGCATTGCATTACACAACATTACATTACATGACATTACACTACATATCATTACATTAAAGTACATTACACTACACTACATTACATTACATCCATGCATCCATGCTCCCATGCATCCATGCATTGCATGACATGACGGTACATGACATTCCATTGCATACAAACACGTACATATACATATCAAATTGACATTTACCCACTCGCTTACATCACAACACATTCTGTGTACCATTTGACATCATAATGTGGTACATGTTCCACCTTGTAGAGGTTTGCACTGTCTATGTCAAGTGATGTCACTTGGGTCCACTTCATTTGAAGCTCAGAAAGTGAAGTGAAGTCTTGGAGAGGATTCAAAACGCGTTTGCGGAAACAACTCAGGGAGTCCTTCAAAGACCCAACTCTGAGACTGGAACGGTTCCATTGTCTGCCTCTCTGCAACGAAAATTCAGGCGAATGAAATAAAAGCATTTACCGAGCAATTACTGTGAAGAGAAGAAAAGGTACATCCGCTTTCGCTGACTTCCCATTGAGGTTTCAGGTGGGTGTTTGCACAGCCATTGCAGCAGTGATATTGATAGTGGCTACCCCCGTGCCTGCCGGGCTTTTGCATGGGAGGATGCCGCACATTTCGCTCCGGCAGCGCGTAGGCTGCTTGCAAACCAGACCTTGGTGCAGTTCCCTCCACAATTATCAAATAGATTGAAATCATCGGATGACGATACGCCAAGTTCACTCTTATGTATTTGGTCCTTAGATCACAAATTTGCAAGGTCCGAGCAAGCTAGCAACAGGGAAAGA